>CABHPQ010175188.1:32238-45563 GCA_902168405.1 Peromyscus aztecus | reverse complement strand
TATCCTAACTAATTTTCAATTATAATTAATTAATCTTTAAATATAACTAATTAATCTTCAACTCCCTCAGAGACCCAAGAAGGAAATAATATTACCTAACAAAAATAAAAACAAGAAGTGCATGCAAGCAACTTCCAAAAAAATTGTGAGTTGACAGAAACAGCCAGCCGCCTGGACAGTCACCTGAGGTTTCTCCGCAGTGTTGGGGCATCATCTTTAGCCTATAGGCTTAGCGTATCTGACAGACTCATTTGTGAAGTAAGATGTACACAAGGTCAACAGTTCAACCTCACCATACAGAATGTTCTGTATGGCAAATGTGTTGCTAATAAAATACTGATTGGCCAGTGGCTAGGCAGGAAGTATAGGCGGGGCTAACAGAGAGAATTAAAAGAACAGGAAGGCAGAGGGAATGACTACTGCCAGCCAGCCGCCGCCAGGACAAGCAGCATATGAAGATGCCGGTAAGCCACGAGCCATGTGGCAAGGTATAGATTTGTAGAAATGGATTAATATAAGATATAAGAACAGTTAGCTAAAAGCCTGCCACGGCCATACAGTTTGTAAGCAATATAAGCCTCTGTGTTTACTTGGTTGGGTCTGAGCGGCTGTGGGACTGGCAGGTGAAAGAGATTTATCCTGACCGTGGGCCAGGCAGGAAAACTTAAACTACACAATCTGCTTCTGTGTCCAGGGTGCTGGGATTACAGGCATCCCTAACCTTCTTAAGCCTCGGTTTTCTCCCCATGAAATGAGGTGGTTGTTAGACTTCATTGACAGGAATATGTATAATTCTTAAATCAGTCCTTGGCATCGTTATTATTATTGTCCTGCCCTTCCCAGTGGCCTTTGTTATTTATTAGACTATTTCTTGAGCATTGTAAATTTCCCCTTCTTAAGAACAAAACAGCTTTGGACTCTCAGGACACCCAGATGTAGACAAGTCCCTCAGGAATTTGAGCCATTTTTGTCTGTGCTGAGGAGGCTTAGAAATCACCACGCCTTGTACGGCCTCAAAACCAAGAAGGGAGGGGATGGGAAGGCTTTGCTGACCCAGGCTCTTTTGACTGGGTGCCCCTGTGCTTTGGGATGAGAGGCTGCTTTCCCAAGCATCCAGCCAATCCCAAGTCAGCATTCCTGACCCTCAGCTGACCCCGCTCAGTGAGAGAGGCCAGCTCTCCTCCCCTTCTGCTGGCTGCCAAATGCCTGGTAGAATACTTGGGGTCTTCTCCAGAGCGTGTCCTCCCCGCTTACATTCACGTTCTTGGTATTGCTTTTCTCATTCATTCATTCATTCATTCTCCACAGAGAAAGGTGATGGTGGGAAATGCCAGCTGCAATCAGCAGCTTGTCCTTTTCCCCTGCTAGCTTTTAGAGTTTTTGTGGAAAAGACATTGTTTATTTATTACATAAAGAAGTTTCGGGTAGAATAAAGACCCTTAGTTTAATTGACTGGCCTTATAGGGTCATTGAATGCATATTTATCAAAGGAAACCGCTTGGATAAGGTCACCTGGTTTGGTTTCCGGGGTTAGGCTGTCCCTTGTGTGGTGCCGAGCATGTTGTGTGTGGGAGGTGCGGCCACGATGGTACCTGAGGAGGAGGGGGGGCCGTGTCTGTCCAGGCCCCCGTGTGGAGAATATGCAGGGACTGGTCAGAAAGACAACAAGTCCAGTCAAGGTCTGAGATAGCAGTGATTTGGGGAGCTGTGGGAAGTACTGACACCCCCATTTTACAGATGAGGAGCCAGGCTTAGGACTTACTTTTCCTAGATCTTAGGGTGGAAAGAAATCCACACTCTGGAGCTCTGGAGCTCACATGCTCAGTAGCCGTGGGATGTGAGGGAATGTTGCTTCCTTTGAAAAGGAAAAGAAAAAAAAAAAAACAGAAACATGCCTATGGCCTCGCAATAGTAAGCATTTCAAACCCTCTGGCTTTGACTAAGAGGTAGTGTCTTAGTTACTTTTCTGTTGCTGTGAAGAGACACCATGACCAGGGCAGCTTACGGAAGAAACAGTTTGTTGGGGTTTATAGTTCAGAGGGTTTGAGTCTATGGCCATCATGGTGGGGAGCATGGCGGCGGGCAGGCAGACGGGTGGGCAGGTGCTGAAGCAGCAGCTAGGGGTTCACATCTTGATCCGCAAGCATGAGAGAGAGAGAGGGAGAGAGGGAGAGAGAGGCGTAGGTTTTTGAAACCTCAGAGCCCACCCCCAGTGACACACCGAGGCCATACCTCCTAATTTTTCCCAAACAGTTCCACCAACTGGGAACCAAGTATTCAGACATAGGAGCCTATGGGCCGCCTCCTGTGGCCCGCCCCCCCCCATGGAGTCATCTGATGTCCTTAGCTTTTAGAGCTCTGCCTGGACAAGGTGGCCCTTGGTTTGTGAGCACCTGACTCAGTCCTCAGCCAGGGACACCAAAGTCACAGACCTTCAGATCGAAAAGGATCAGCGATTGCGGACACAGTTCAACTCAGACATAGTTTTATCTTTCAAGAGTCTACCGAGCCCTCCCTTGGTGCCAGGCACTGTGCTAGGCTGGGCCGTAGGGAACAGCAGTGCGCATGACTACACATGCCGTTCTGCTCGTGGTCTGTTCTGGTTTCGTAGTAGATTTTTCTCCCTTCGCATGTTGATCCATTGGGTTCAGAGTTAAGAGACTGGACCGCTGGGACGCCACGGTATTGTTTAAGGTCATGGTGACAGGAGGCTGGCCACACATGGCTCTGATGGCTCGGACTCTTTACTGTCTCTAATGCATATTATAAGGTGTGAGATGCAGTCGTTTGTTGTTGTTGTTGTTGTTGTTTATTCTTCTCTCATGTATTATGTCCCAACTGCAGTTGCCGCACCCTCCTCTCCTCCCAGTCCCCCTCCCCATCTCCCCTGTCCTCCAGATCTACTCATGTTAGTAACCCCGCAACTGTAACATGTGCACAGGGCCTAGGTCGTCCCGTGCAGGTTCCTGGATTGTTGGTTCCATCTCTGAGCCCCTGTGAGCCCAGCTTAGTTGATTCTGTGAGTTTTTCTTGTGGAGTTCTTGACCCCTCTGGTTCCTACAATCCTTCCTCCCCGTCTTCTGCAGGATTCTCCGAGCTCTGCCTGATGTTTGACTTGGGGGGCGGGGTTTGTCTCTGCATCTGCTCCCGTCAGTTGCTGGATGAAGCCTCTCTGATGATGGTTATGCTTGGCTCCTGTCTACAGATGCAGTCGTTTTTTAAGCAATGGAAATAGTAAATTCTAAGCATACCCATGGTAAAGTAGTCAAGCAATAGAAAGAGCTATAGGATTAGAGAAAAAAAAAATCTTAAAAACAAACAAAAGCCTTCTTTCCATCTTTATCTGTAGCCCTGACTCATCTCATCATCCTGTTCCCCAAAAGGGACTGTGGTTCTGAGTGTCCTGTGTACCGCCCGCATGTGCACGCCTGGGCAGCATGTCTGTGTGTGGAGCCCCCTTGGTCCTTTTGCCTACTTGAGAGCATGGATGCTCCCCAGCAGTTGGCTTCTGTGGCAGCTGATGGCTTGGGTTCTGTGGTTCCAGCTGTTGAGCTTTTCCTCTGCCGACAGGTACGTGAGAAGGAGCCAGTCTTCCCCTTCCACCTTGCCGGAGCCATGACTGTGCTCGCACACGCTGGCTGCCTTTAACGCTGTCTTTTATTGTTGGAGGTAGATCCTTCCCGGTAGTTACGGCCATCATCTGGGAGTTTGGGGTTATCCATGTCAGCGCTCCTCCTAAGCCTCTCTTCAACAGGTTGCTTCTGTTCGTAGAAGATCCCGAGAGACATTTACTGGTGTTTTCTGGGTCAGAGGATCTGAGAGACCGGAAGTTTTTGTTTTGTTGTCAACAAAGCAAGCCATCTCCTGGGTAGGCCTGTGCTAGCCCTTCTCTATAACTGACCGTGAATTGCCACACAGAGAGCTCATCTGTCCTCCCCTTTAGCCCTGACGAGACATAGAAAAGGGGCCATAGTGTTCTGCTCTATTCACCACACACTCTGGAGCATCAGAGGCTTAGGAACTCTGGAGGCCCTAAAGACAGACCTTGGGGAGTCCAAGGGTAGCTCAATGGAGACTGAGGTCAGAGGTGAGCTGAGACTCTGAGGACTGTTCAGTCCTTATTCCTCCAGGTACAGAGCCACCTAGACATCAATGAGTGGCATGTCACATAGCGTAATTTCCTCCCTGAGTTTTTATTTTTTATTATTTATTTATTTATTTATTTGGTTTTTCAAGACAGGGTTTCTCTGTGTAGCTTTGCGCCTTTTTTGGATCTCGCTCTGTAGACCAGGCTGGCCTCGAACTCACAGAGATCCCCCTGGCTCTGTCTCCCAAGTGCTGGGATTAAAGGCGTGCGCCACCACTGCCCGGCTCCTCCCTGAGTTTCACTTGCCCAAGGGCTGGTAAATCTTAAGTGTCCAGTTCTAATCACTTGAGTAAGACCGTGTTGCTAAGTACGTGATTTGCTATTAGTGTATAACCCAGTTCAGGACAGCCTGCAGACTTCCCAGAATGGTCAAAGCACCAGGAGCCGAGGCTGTGATAAGGCTTGATTTCTCGTGGACATTATCCAGAAAAGAAGACAGTAGAATTTGCAGGAGTATTCACTGAGGTCCATGTTAGGTTTTGTTTGTTTGCTTGTTTTAATTTCATTTTTGAATGGAAAAAAAAATCTATAAGCGCTTTTTTTCCCTCCCAAACTAATCCAAATATGTAAACACTTGCTCCCTACTGCTGTTTAAAAGTTAAGGTTTTAATTACTTAAACCCCCCATCAAAATCTGAGTGTTGTGTGTTATTGAAAATACGGTGATCAGTAAACATGAAAAATGCCCGATTTAGTATAAGAATGGTGGTGTGTGACAGTACTTAGAGGGCAGAGGCAGGGGGATCTCTGTGAGTTCCAGGCCAGCCAGGGCTGTACAATGAGACCCTGTCTGAGAAAGAGAGACAGAGACAGTGACAGACAGACAGACAGACAGACACACACACACACACACAGCCCAGCTTTTCTTAGTAATGAAATTCAAAAGGCTTCAGCTTTGTCTTTCCTTTAATGAAGGTGGATGTGAACATGAGCCTGACCATGTAACTCACATCCAAGGAGTCTTCTGAGGTCCAAGAGGACACTGAATGAATAATTAATCTGGATGAACATATCAGAATGAGACCCCCCCCCCCCCAGTCAAGCTGATCGGTTTTGTTTGTTCCATTTTGTGTTTTTTTTGAGGCAGATTCTTACTCTATAGTCCAGACTGGCCTTGAACTTGTAACAATCCCCCTGCCTCTGAGTCCCTAGTGCCGGGATTATAAGTATGTGTCACCGTGTCTGGCTGCCAGCAGTTAACTTGGCCACTGGTTCAGAGGGTGAAGGGAGTTGGCGGGAATCACACAGAGAGCCTCACTGATAGAGATCTTTGTGGTGGTGATCTAGAAATGGCAGAAATTTAAAGGTGGCCTCTGACCAAAGAATCTCAATTGTAGCTAACACGCAGAGGTGTGAAGATAGTGTTGGAAGCTGTTCCTTTTAGCTTCCTTCATATCCCGCCACTAGAGAGAATTTTAAGTGTATCCGTCAATGGAGGCTTAATTCTGTGAGCTATGCCTTATTGTTTGATACTGTCATTATGCTGTCGTCTTTACAGCTAAGATATGTGTGTGTATACATATACATATATACATACATACATACATGCATACATATATATACGTACATACATACATACATATATATGCTACAAGCTTCAGAGAAGCTGGCCATCTTTTCCTTTGCTTCCGGTGAGTCTTTAGTGAATGAAGTCCTTCGTTCTTCCCACCAGTCTTGTTTTGTGAGGGAAGTGGTTCTTGTTAGGATTTCTGGCTTGTTTTCCATGCAGCAGAGTCTTGCTCGATCTCTTCCAGTTTGAGCATCTATTTGTCTAAATCTGTGATCATGTTTCCCCCAAAGCCAGGCAGCTTACGAGCTACAGCAC
The DNA here is from genome assembly GCA_902168405.1 of Peromyscus aztecus. Taxonomy (NCBI): domain Eukaryota; kingdom Metazoa; phylum Chordata; class Mammalia; order Rodentia; family Cricetidae; genus Peromyscus; species Peromyscus aztecus. The sequence continues at coordinate 39,592 of CABHPQ010175188.1, read as the reverse complement.
ATATTTCCTTCCTCTGCCCCCTGCCCATTCCTGTTGGGCTCTTGGGGCTCCTGCGGCAGCCACACGAGGCTCTGGTCTCTGTTGGACAGTGTGGAAAGCACCTTGAATGTTTTCCTTGGTTCAGTGGTAAAGAAGTGCTGATTCAGAGTGGGTTTGTTTGCCAATAAGGATCCAGGTCTCCCCCCCCCCCCCCCCCCTAATAACTAACGTATGGAAAGAATTTGGTGTTGTTAAAACATGCTGAATGCAGTCTGCATTTTTTAGGTCCCTCATTTCCCCACAGAATGGACCACAGATGGACATTTGCAAACCATGCTGGGTGTGTCCAACCTTTTGACATTATGTGGTGGTGTTGATACAACTCATAATTGAGAATGGTACCCAAAACAAGACGGAACACACCATCTTGATGTTTAAGGAAGTTTATGATTTTATGTTGGACCATCCATAGCCATCCTTGGGTAGAGCTGCCTGTGGCTTCTGGGCTGTAGGCCGGACACATCTGTGATTGTGTGGTGTCTCCCCCGCCTCCCCCTCTAACTTGTCGTTCTGACGAGGCAGGTGTTCACTCAAAGCTGACGCTCAGTGAGCAAAGACCAGACTGCACGGGCTCTTGTCAAGGCATCTTCCCTTATTTGTGTGTAGTTTCTGAGGTCTCTAAGCAGCAGTGTGGATTTTCCACATCCTTGTTCTGCACAGGGCAGTTTTAATCAGCTTTGGAGACAGCTGTTGAGGAACGCTAACGAGATGTTGGTTTAGAGCAGGGAACTGGATGGCACCAAAGGGCCTGATGCTGATCCGACTGCTGGACGCCATGCTGAGCACTGAGTGTCAGTTTAGACCAAACCCCAGTAGCCCTGCTGGAGATGCCAGAGGACAGCACACCTTCAGCAGCTTGAGCTGAGGATCTAGGTTTGAATCTAGGCCTCTGTCTCTTCACTCTTGTTGGCCACCCTGGGTCTTGAGTGCCCACCCCTAGAGGTCAGTGGAACCTACTGTATGGTTCCTTTACTGATGAATTCTGGGTTGGGGTGATTTTTTTTTTTTTCTTTTTCCCTTTTCTCTCTCTGAGACAGGGTCTCTGTAGCCCAGGTTGACCTCAAATTTGTGGCAATCCTCCTGCCTCAGCTTTCTGACTGCTGGAATTACAAGCATGAGTTACCACACCCTCTTAACTCTGATGAAATTTTGCATTCCGGGCCTGACCTTCTTGCCCTGGACTTTGTTACTTTCCTGGATATAAAAATGTCACTTTAAAGAGGAGACATAAAAACAGCCCAATACATAGTTTCTAGGTAATGTCCTAAAATTCTAATATAGTTTTAACTTTATTTCCTTGCTCAGTGGTGAAGAGCACTGGCTGCTCTTGGAGATGACCTGGCTTCAGTTCTGACATGGCTCGTGTCCATCCTTAACTTCAGTTCCTGGGTATCTAACATTCTTCTGCCCTCCATGGGCACCAGCTCCGTATATAAACATGTATTCCGGCAAACACTGATACATATAAAATAAAAATAAGTATATCTTTAAAATAATGGATCATCTTAGAGTACATAACTTAAAGGGTATTTTTGTCCTCTCTCCCTCCCTCTTCCTCCTCCCCTTCCTCCCTCTCTTCCTCCTCCCCTCCCTCCCTCTCTTCTTCCTCCCCTCCCCCGTATGTTAGTTATTGGGGATCGAACCCGGGGCCTTACACACGCTAGGCAAATGCTTCTCCCCTGAGCTCTCTCTTTACCTTTCATTGGGTCTCATTAAGCTGTCTGGTTTGGTCTTGAACTTACTGCGTAGCCCACACCCTCTAGCTCAGATTATAAATCTGTGCCCCCAGACCTGCCTTGTAAACAATATGCTTTTGTTGTTGTTTGTTTTTAGAGACAGGGGTTCTCTATGTAGCCCTGACTGTCTTGAAGTTCATTCTGTAGACCAGGCTGGCCTGCCTCTGCCTCCCAAGTGCTGGGATTAAAGGGGTACACCACCACCGCCGGGCAATCGTATATTCTTAAACTAAGACTTAACAGCTAACTCTTGTTAGTCCTTCATGATTCTGCAAGCTAGCCTCTTTTTTGTTCAGTGTTTATAGGCAAACGTGTGGTAGACGAGAGACTGCTTTGCTCCTTAGCCTTCCATAGATTTCTTGCACAGTATACATGTTTCAGTATACAGTGACATCTTTAGAATCTCAGTCCTGTCCTGGGCTATCTCAGTCTTCAGAATAAAAGGGTATAAAGCTGTCAATTAGAGGAAAAGCCATTTTATAAGTATGGCTGAGGTCATCCCTCTGCAGCTCCTGATATGGCAGCTGAGGGCAGGTTTTAAGAGCCTGTTTCCCTGGAGACGTAAAGCAGGGATCACAGTGGGAGCTGGTGTGAAAACGGTCTTGTTTCCTTGGTTCTCAGACTCCAGGACAGTGGCTCTCAACCTTCCTAATGCTGCGACCCTTGAACACAGCTCCTCATGTTATGGTGACCCCAACCATAAAATTATTCCATTGCTACTTCGTAACTGTCATTTTTCTACTGTTATGAATTGTAATGTAAATATCTGTGTTTTCGGATAGGCTTAGGTGACCCCTGTGAAAAAGGGTCCTTTGCATGGGTGGTACTTAAACGTCCTTAGACTAAATTCTGGAAGGAAGGTGTGATGGGGAAGGGAGAAGTGAGATGCGGTCAGCTGGGGTGAGGAGGGATCACAGCTTTCCTGTGGTTTACATCCTCAGGCACATCAGCTTGTGGTATGTTTCCCTTTTATTATAGCTTTACATTTTTTCTTTTCTCTTGCAGCAGTGGCTTTCTTGAAGAGTTCTAAGAGACTCCAAACTTGCAAGATATGAAGTTGACTGGGGAATATTTTTATATATATTTTTACAGTTTCTATCATGAAGTCAATGGGCATGTGGCTCAAACCCAAAAGGGAATATTTTTGCTATGCTGAACACAGAATTCAGTTTGCTTTGAAAGAAGTTTGGGACTTAAAAGTCTGACGAAAATTTTAGTTCAGTTTCCCAGAGGGAAAGAGCTCATTTTTTTTTTTTTTTTTGTACTTGCGGACCATCCCTAGCCACCCACCATGGTTCCCCGTTGCCCATTCCCGGCTGTTCCGTACACAAGCGGCTCCTCCCTCGGAATCACGACCTTATGAACAGCGGAGCCGTCCACAGCCGGAGCTTCTGCTGGTGTGTTCACGTCTGTTACGCAAGCCAGATTCCGTTTTGATACTGGTTATAAGATCTTCGTATACACAGTTGGGCTGTTACAGAAGATCCTTCCCTGAAAGGGGTCCTTGGAAACATCTAGTGAGTGCTCGGAAGCCCATCCCCCAGGAGATCATGGAATCAGATGGAAACCACAGCCCTGGAGACTTCGGATTCCTGGACCAAGAATTCAGCATTGACTCCTGCTGCCATCTGGCCACGCCTGTCACTCTTGGGTCACTTAGAAAATACAGAGACTATTACTGTTTTTATTTAACTTAATCTAAACAGTTCTCCTTTAGTCTATTTGAGTAAAAGGGGAAATGGTTTAAAGTCACTCTAAAAAAAAATCGTTTTGACAACCAGAGACCAAAACAAAACACTCCTTAAGTAAATGAGCCCCTGCTGAGACCTCTGTGAGTTTTACTCTGGGTCCTGCAGTTCATCTTGTAACTGATGCTCAGTAGAGGCTTCTGAGGAAGACTTCAAGTTCGAGGCCTACGTGGACTACAGAGAGAGTTCAGGGATAGCCAGGGTGACTGAGCCAGACCCTGACTCAAAACCAAAAAAGTGAAAAGAGAGCTGGGATGTAGCTCAGTGGTAGAGCACTTTCCCGGCATGCTCAGCCACTCTTAGAGGTTGGTCTCTCTCGTAGTTTTGTTTATAGAACACCGGAAGTGCACAGAAACAGCTGGTATTTGTGTGGTGTGGGGGTGGGGCAAGCCCTTCCTCCACTGGTGTGACGCATTGAGTACTTCATTTATTTCAAAGAGAAAGGGTTTGTTTGGCTCTACAAAAATAAGAAAAAAGAAAAAAGGGGAAAAAAAGATTTTTGTAAAAGTATACCACAGGGTATTTTCTGTAGATATGATTGATTCTGTTTCTGGAAACAAGCTAACTTTTTTCTAACGTTTTATGTGAGTGGGAGATGCAGTTTGATGTGATCTCACACTGGCCGCTGATGACTGGCATGTGTGTGGTGTCTACAAAGCAGAGAAGCCAGTGTGGATGCAGGATTCACCATGGTCCAGGAAGAGGACTTTGTGTTTGTGGGAGTAATGTTTGTGCAGCTAAGCCAATATTTTCACTGAAACAAAACATACATTTTGCATTAAAAAACAAACCATAATGTCCTTTAAGTGGTGATGGGCTAATATGTAAGATACTCTTCAGCTTTAATTATTTTTTTAATTTTATTCACTCTAGAGAGCACTTTCTATAGCAATAAAAAACCAAGAATATGCAAAGATATTTAAAATTGTATTTATATACCAAGAGTACATTTTAAACATTTTTAAATATTTGAGCAGTTGGGTGACTGGCTTCCAGAGATGCCAAAAATTCAGCATTCAACATTTTTCAGTAAGTAAGTGTTGAACTGGTTTATACCGTCGGGTGAGAATCTGGAGTGTTCCCAGCCCCGCTGACATTTATGGGTCCCACCTTCTTCCTCTTCCTGAGAAGGATCGGGGATCCGAGACGAGCTCACTGTCCACAACACTAATGATGGGTAGCTTCTTGGTGTGACGAAGGAGTCAGTTGCCACCTTGATGTAAAAAAAAAAAATTGTAAAGAAAAATTTTCACTGTTTCCAGTGTCAAATGTATTTTTAACTGTCTGGTTTGTACTTTTTATGAATTTTGTACTACCAAAGCAGGGTTAAAAATAAAAGCGTTAAACCAGTGTGTCTGAGTGAGCTACGTCCTAAGTCTTGGCTTGTTGAAAGATCATTAGGCTGGTCTTCCTTGGATTTCTCTGTAACATGAATCTTAAAAGGTCTTATTAATAAAAACAAACCTGGAGCCAGGTATTGGGGTGAATGCTGGAAGATCAGAGAAACAGAACAAGCCACAGCCACCTCACCTTGCCAACTCCTCAGCTGATCCTATTTCCTCAGACTGGAAGCCTCTGAGTTCTCATCTGAATGGGCCTCAGCTGAACTGCTGCTCAAAAGCCTAAAAGCTTAACCAGCCCTAGTTCCTGGTTTTCACGCCTTATATACCTTTCTGCTTCCTGTCATCACTTCCTGGTATTAAAGGCGTGTGTCACCATGCCTGACTGTTTCCAGTGTGCCTTTGAACTCGGAGCTCTGCTTCGAAAAGGCTAGGATTAAAGGTGTGTGTGCCACCATTTTCTGGTCTCTATGTCTGTCTAGTGGCTGTTCTGTTCTCTGACCCCAGATAAGTTTATTAGGGTGCACAATATATTGGGGAACACAATATCACCACATTTCTCCCTCCATAACACCTCTGCCTCCCAACTGTTTTTTCTTTCTTAATTTGAGGATAATTTTGGACATGGGCAAGTAAATATAGTGTGCTACCCTTAATGTTCATCCACATCTTACCTCCATAGGAACATGATCAGGACTAAGAAATCATAGGTTTAAGATTGATGAATAAACCAGAACTTGGGGTTGGGGGTCTCCCCACTTCGCCCTAATATTCCCCTTGTATCACCTTGAGTGTTCACTAGTCTAGTGTCTTGATCATGACACTTGATAATAAGCTGCTCAGCTCTGTACAGTGTCCTTCATAGCAGTTTCTCATGGATAGACTGAGCTTTTACATCGGGAAGGATGCTACCTGGGTGAGGTGTTTTTCTCCATGCTTCATGTCTGTAGCTGAAGTTTTCCTGGTCCTGCCTGGCCCATGGTCAGGACAGATCTCTCCCACTCGCGTCCCCCAAGTAAACACACAGAGACGCTTATATTATTTATAAACTGTATGGCTGTGGCAGGCTGCTTGTTAGCTGTTCTTACATCTTAAATTAACCCATTTCTATACATCTGTACCTTGCCACATGGCTCGTGGCTTACCGGTATCTTACATCATGCTTCTCGTGGCGGCTGGCAGTGTCTCCCTACCTCATCCTTCCATCTCCCAGAATTCTCCTTGTCCCGCCTACACTATCCTTCCTACCTGGCTCCTGACCAATCTGTTTTTATTTATCAGTCAATCAAAGCAACATATATTTACAGCATACAACAACATATATTTATAGCATACAGGACATCCCACAGCACATGTCAGGGACCATGTAATCAATATGTGCCATTTTGTGATTTCCAGTCATTTGGTTGACCTGTCCAGCGGGTTTCACCATGGTAAAGTGTTATGTGATACTTGATTGCATTCTGACACTGTCAAGACTGACAATAAAGTTTGTTTTGAATCAGGGCAGAACTAGCTACTAGCTGACCAAAATTAACCTTAGAGGTTTTGGAGGACTGAGGACAGATAGACACAGGAAGTAGCAGTGTAGGGCTGAGAGAGGGTCTGGCCCCTTGGCCCTTTTGGATGGAGGAACAAAAGAGATAGGCGGCCACTGGTTGCTTCTCTGGTCACTCAGGTTCTTACCCCAATATCTAACACTCAACTTTTTATTGATAAAGAATAATCAAGTAATGGTGGCGCACACCTTTAGTCACAGCAATCGGGAGGCAGAGGCAGGTGGATCTCTGAGTTCGAGGCCAGCCTGGTCTACAGAGCAAGTTCCAGGACAGGCTCCAAAGCTACACGGAGAAACCCTGTCTCAAAAAAACCAAAAAAAAAAAAAAAAAGAAAAAGAAAAGAAAAGAAAAGAAAAATTAGATAAACACATCAGTGGAGTTACTATTTTTTACCTCTGTAATGAAAAGGAGAGAGATACTTGGAGATCAGGCCAGTAACTTCCCTGTGATTAACTCTTCATCTGATAGTTTACCATGCACTGGAGTTGACTCCCTAGTGCTCCCATCAACAGGTCACCAAGAATTTGGTGACTGAAACAACATGAGGCTTTTTCAGATCCGGAGTCTAGAGCCTGAAACAAGAAACAAGCTTGCCCCAGGGTTGGGTGTATCAGATGCTCTGAGGGAGGTGGTTCATGCCTCCTTCCTAACATCAGGTGGTTGCTAGAACATTCTCAGTATTTCTTGGTTTGAGACTGGGTCACTGAAGATCTGTGTCTGGAGATGTCTGTCTCTGGGTGTCTTTTTCCTCCTTATAAGGCCATCTATCTGCCCTTGGGTTTAGGGCCCGCTGCAAAAAAAAAAAAAAAATCTGTCTTAAGAACTCTTCTTAACTTGATTACATTTGCAAAGATCCTCGTTCTAAGTGCAGTCACACGAGTCCTGCTCCAGAAATTGCGATTTCAGTATCAACATAGGTTTTGTGGGGATGG
>CABHPQ010175188.1:0-32138 GCA_902168405.1 Peromyscus aztecus | reverse complement strand
TTTTCATGTTTCTTGCTCCCGTCTTGGGACCAACTACTTCTCCAAGGAGCCTTAAATCATTTTACTAGAAAATGATTTTTTTGGGGAATGAAAATAAGGCCACAGGATGTGCTCATTGATGCTGGCTGCCCCAGCCTTGACTGTATGGTAACCCATGTCTGTGTACACATCTTTGTGTGGTTGTGTGTTAAAGAGCCCAAGTCCACATGAAACCCCTGACTCTAGGCTTGCTCCATGATGTTCATGTTAACTTCCTATTTTTAACTTGTGGCTCTTACTAGACAATAATCTTATGTACTTGTTCACTGCAGGCATACACAGTTGGGGGAGCCCGGGGGAGCCACCTTTACTAACAGAACACGGTACTAGGTTCGGCTCTTTTTCCTTTTGGACTTCGGGTGTCCACAAAGCTGGTTCCTTGGGTCAGCTCCCTTGGTGCCTGTCCCCCAGTGTGGTTATAGGATTCCTTTGGGACACAGAGAGGCATTTGTCACTCACTGCCCACACTCCAGCTCTCCTTTCTATGCAGGCTGAAAGTTTCAAATGACTATTCAGTAAACTTCACTCTTTGTGGAGCTGAGTGATTTTGATTTGGAGTGTGGAAAATGTACTATTGCGTAGGCTGGGGAAATGGAAAGGCTCACATAATTTTTGCCCCATGAAAACCCAGAAGCCTGGACTGTGTGCACCAGGGAAGATCCTGGAAATGGCCCAGGTTCCTCATTCCATAGTCAAAAGGGGTTACTTGGGGTGGCATCTTTTGTTTTTAATCAGCCTTTTTGGGTACACATGTGATGCAGATTGGAGATGCCAAGACATTGTTTGGCTTTTATGTTTGTTAATGTTGGGAATGTGGCAAACTAAGGCCAGCCTGGACGCCCTGGTCAGTGCTCTGTGTACCTGGGCTCCTGGAACATCTGTGGATTCAGAGGGGCGACTGTTCATGGATTTCCACACTTTTTCATTCCCTTCTCAATCCTGTCTTGCTGGCCAGCCTTGTTCTATCCAAAACTTACAATCTAAAATGGAAGAAGTTGGTTGCTTGGAAGTGGGATCCCCGCAACTTGTAGGTTTGTAGCAAATGTTTGGCTCTGAGCATCCGCTTTACACAGGGCTGACACTTTGCCTCCCTCTTCTGGTTGGATGTAGGAACTGCAGGGAGGATGGTCTGGCCATTTGTTGCTGCATCTTTCAGGCCATTGGTGTGCAGAGCCCCCAGGATGTGTTTGTGGAACGAATAAACCTTTAAAAATAAAGGATATCACTAGATGTCTAATGTAGCATGAATCTTAAAAGTCTTATTAATAAAATCAAACCTGAGCCAGGTATTGGGGTGAACACTGGAAGATCAGAGAGACAGAATAAGCCACAGCTACCTCACCTCGCCGGATCCTCAGCTGGTCTTGTTTCCTCAGACTGGAGGCCTCTGAGTCCTCATCCAGAGTGAGTCTCAGCTGAACTGTGCTCCAAAGCCTGAAAGCTTAACCAGGCCAAATGCTTAGCCAGGCCAAATGCCTCTTTCCCCTGATCTATTTTTTCTGATCCTGTCAGTCTATCTTGTTTTTCCCATCAAAATGCTTCCTTATCTTCCATGGACACCTGCATTCCTAAAGGCGTTGTGTTGGATGAAGGTAGGCATGACCATGTCACATTCTAGAGGAAACTTCAGGCCCTAAGTCCTGTCATAGAAATGGTGTCACTATTGTAAATAATTGAGACTCAGAGAGGCAGCCTGGTGTTTGTCCTGGTGTTAAGCCTTAGCTCCACCACTCAAGCTGTGAGTTGGGAACCATGCTCTTGGCTTCTTGGAGGCTCAGCATTTTTCCGGAGCCACTGCTCTCACAGTGGATTTATTGATTTACTTTTGCGTATGTGCGTGTGATGTGGATGCACATGAGTGTGTGTGTGTGTGTGTGTATTTTGTGGTATGCCTGTGTGTTGTGCATTCCCGTGGGGGGGGACCCAAGTATGTGCATGCATATGTTGATGTTGAGAGTCTTCAATCGCTCTTCACATCATTGACTGAGGCAGGATCCCTTGCTAAACCCAGAGATCACTGATTCGACTAGTCTAGCTAGCCAGCTTGCTGCAGGGATTCCCTATGGGGAATTAAAAATGCACGTAAAATCATGATGCCCGCCATAGTCTCCCCACCCACTTCCAGAGGGCACTGTTACTTTAGTGGCTACTGGTGCATTTTGTGCGGCTATAAATATAGTACCTGGGGTTGACTCCCTTAAAAGGAGAAAAGGCTTACTTGGTCCCGAGTTTGGGGGTGGTGGTGGAAAGTCTAAGCTTGACAGCCACATTTAGTGAAGCCCTTAATGTTCACTGTAACATGGCAGGTGCACCATCACTATGGCAGGGACGTGTGTGAGGGGTGAAGGAAGATGCGGAGAAGAGGCCCATCTCCAGGGTAACCTTGCTGTATAGCAGTCTTCTCTCAGGGTAACTAATGCAGCCCCATAAGACCCAGTTCATTCCTTAATTCCGTCTCGAGACCTGATGCAGTTACTTGAGAAAGAAATAGTCTATTCACGAGGGCTCAGCCCCCATAACCTAACTGTGTCCTAAAGTCCCACGAGCCCCTGACATGATTACATTGCAAGTCATTTTTGTTGTTGGAGTGGGGATAAACCCTAGCCAAACCATGAAACTTGGTAGTAGGTCTGTGCACATCTGTCTATTGGCCAAGTGCACGCAGCTTTGTCTAGAGTCTGGCTGTGCCAGCAAGTTCCCTCTTCTGAAGTGAGCCAAGTTAGAGCTCCTGGGCCTTTGGGAAGCCAAAGAAGGGACCAAGTGTGGACGATGCTGAAAGCCCAGGATAAAATGAGGAGCTGAGGGGGAAAGGCAGAGTGTGCAGCGGGACACCCAGGCTTCATCAACGGTGCTCTTGTCCCTTTGGGGACCGACGGTTCCTCCTTTGGACTCAGTGGGGTACCCTGTCCCTCTGCCCATAGCAGGTCAGGGTGGGCCCCTGGCCTAAAGAAGCCCCTCCGTGAGATGTTTACAAATTGGAGCTAAAGCTGTGGCCCAGGGGCCTGTGAGAGACCAACTGGTGTGAGGGATAGAAGGAAGCACACAGAGGGGAGACAGGAATCTCAGACTCACCTGGCCCTGTGGCATGGTGTTCTGAGTTTCATGAACGTTTCAAGGAAGCATCTCTTTTGCCTTACATAGTTTGGGCTCTTGTTATTTGCAGCCATAAACATACAAACAATAGACCCCAAATATCAATGGAGTTATTCACTGAAATATGGTGGGTGTAATGGTTTGAATAAGAATGGCCCCCATAGGCTCATATGTTTGAATGCTTAGGGAGTAGCACACTATTTGTTGGAGTTAGTGTGGGCTTGTTGAAGAAAGTATCCTGGGGGTGGGCTTTGAGGTTTCAGAAGATCAAGCCAAGCCCAGTGTCTCTCTCTTCCTGCTGCCTGCGGATCTGGATGTAGAACTCTCAGCTCCTACTCCAGCCGTATGTCTGCTTGCCTGCTGCCATGCTCCCATCATGCCATGATGACAGTGGACTCTGAACTGTGAGCCAGCCCCAGTGAAATGTTTTCCTTGACAAGAGTTGCCGTGGTCATGGTGTCTCTTCACAGCATTGACTAAGACAGTGGGTGACTGATACAGTTACCTCCTGAAAGGGAGATGAGTGAGGAGTCCCAGATCCACATACCTTCGGAAGTCCTCAGCAGCTCAGACTCCAGAGCTGCCTTGGGTCCATCTCCAGGAGTCCTGGTCATGCACAGGACTTGCAAACCAAATACCTCTCCCTGTCATCGACTTTAGCACAATCCCTCTATGCTCCCTCTCCTTGATCTAGCACAGGGCTCATTATTACATATCCAGTAAGAGCATAAGTTGGGCATCCAGATGTGTTTGCCCATCCTACAAACTCTGTGTGAAGACAATGTGTTCTTTGAATGGCATTTTTAAGCTACCCGAGCTTAGATGTGTCATGTCTAGGGCCAGATAGAGTTGGCACTCAACTCGCTTGAAACCAAAATTACACAAAATTAGGTTCCCACCTTCTTTCTTGAGACTAAATGCTGAGAGTTTGGCCAGTTGATGTTTCTTTCCCAACCACAATGCTTTGCCTTTGAAGATGGACTGGGGACTTGAGAGGAAGGCTAGGTGGAAGGCAAGACTCCAGCCCTGCTGGGTCTGAGTCTTCTAGTGCAGATCACACACCTCATTTGAGTAAATAACTGTCTTTCCCTGAGGTTGAGTGGACTCATAAGTATGAGAGAAGGGACTAGCAGTAATTTTATTCTATCACTAAAATGAGATGAGCGCGTTAGTAGGGTTGGAAATAACTGGATTTATTGTTACTTCTGAATTATTGTACCTGAGAAACCATAAGCAGAATGTCCTCAGAGTTACGACACTGCTCAAATTGCAGCAACCATGGGTTAGTGTCCTTGATTTCCTCAATTTTTCGAGGCATGGCGACGGACGCTCGGTGCTGGAGACCGCACAGCGGTGAGAACCGAACAGCGGGTTAGTGTATTATATATGGATATCCTAACATTGGCCATATCAAACATAAGCCATACTAAATAAAAACCAAACCAAATGTAACCCCTCAGAGTATCCACCCAACCCTGTTGGCCCTCTCAAGGTTTCTGTTATGCGTCAAATATGCATTTTGTTGCATGAAATTTTATTTGGGGGCAGGGAAGGATAAAATAAAGATCCATTTTAATAAGTTACTCACATCAAGGGCAATGGGACTAAAGGTGTAAGCGGGAGTATACCTCTGTGTGTGCTTTAGCTAGTAAGGGATGAAATAAAGGAGAATGTAACACGAATCTTATAAGGTCTTATAATAAAAAACCCAGAGTCAGATATTGGGGTGAAAGCTGAAAGATCAGAACAGTCAGCCACTAGCTTACATCTCCGAAATCCTCAGCCTCAAGAGAGTGAGTTCCTGTTTCCTCGTGCCTTATATACCTTTCTCTGCCCTGCCATCACTTCCGGATTAAAGGCACGTGTGCTTCCCAAGCAAAGGCATGAGCTCTCAAGTGCCAGGATTAAAGGTGTGTGCCACCACGCCTGGCTCTGTTCCCAGTGTGGCCTTGAATTCACAGGGATCTCTGTCTCCTGAGTGATAGACAGGATTAAGGGTGTGTGCCATCACTATCTGGCCTCTATGTCTAATCTAGTGGCTGGCTCTGTCCTCTGATCCTCAGAGAAGTTTTAATGGGGTGCACAATATATCACCACAGGAGAATAGAGCATGTTCCAGATAAGTGCCTCTGTGCTGTATTTTTAATGTTGGGTGATGATTGGTGATGTAGGTGGGAAAGGGCTTATCACTTTAGAGATGGATGTCATCAAAAGTGGTTCAGAGAGCTTTAGTGCATGGCAGTTAAGACTTAGGTACTAAAAAGATGTTGACTGCAACTCATGAAAGTGAGCCAGTAACCTTAGCTGAGTGTCCAAATGACAGCTAGTATTGACATTCTCCCTGGATCGTGTCTCAGTGTGGTCTTATGGTGTAGCGGGAGGCCTGGCTATCACCTCAGCGGTACAGGTGACGAGGTGGGGGAAATGACTCTCAACATGCACTGTCAGGATTTGCTCCCAGAGACGGCAGATGAAGAGGATTTCAGTCCATAGTTCAATCAATAACCAGCTAATTCATTGAATTATTCTGAAGTAGTGCCTATGTAGTTATTTCATCTTGTGATAAATAATAAGCTCTAAACAAATAAATAATCTATAGTTTAAATATGATACTCGTTTTTTGCTAGATTGTCACCTGGCTTATGGCTGATGTCATGAAAACTTTTGAGTCCAAGTCTCATGGATTTGCAAATTCGTCATTTAAACCTTTTGTTTCTCTTCAGCCATCAACATTTTAGACTGGGAGAGCCGCTCAGCTGGACCCGAGACCACAGACTGCCTCTCTTGAACCTGAGAAATCCTCCTTTCATACATGTCTGAGGGCCACGTGCATCCTTTCCTAGAGCTTTAGGAATATTTTGGAAGATGGAAAAGGATGACTATAACCTCGAGATCAGGCTTGTTCTTCTGGGATTTTCTCTCCCCTCTCCCTCCCTCCCTCTTCTTTCCTTTCTTTTCTTTCTTTTTTTTTTTCAGAAAGGATGTCCTATAAGCTCAGGCTGGCCTCAAACTAGCTATGTAGTTGAGAACGACCTTGAATTTTTAAAAATATTTATTTAAAATTATTTGGATGTATGTGCATCTGCATGTGGGTATGTGCGCGTGTGAGTGCAGTTTCCCACGGAGGCATCAGATCCCTTGGACCTGCAGGTCCAGGCAGTTGTGAGTTGCCTGATGTCCACGCTGAGAACCAAACTTTGGTCCTGTAGGAGATCAGTGCATGTTTTTAACCACTGAGCCATCTCTATAAACCTGACCTTGAATTTTTGACCTTTCCTACCTCAGCCTCTTGAGGGCTGGATCACAAGCGTGCACCACGGGCTGGTTTTATTAGGTTCCGAAATGGATGCTAGGCAAGCACTCTGCCAACTGACCTACATCCCCAGACTTGTCTTTTTCCCTCCCTCTCCTCTGTCTGTGTTTGTCCTTCCTTCCCGGCTTGCTTCCTTCAATTTTGAGACAACAGCTCATTCTATTACCCAAGCTGGATTGGCACTCACAATCTTCCTGCCTCATCCTCTTGAGAGTTGGGATTACCGATGTGTACCGTCATGCCCAGCTGGTAGGTTATTATTTATTTGGTTGGTTGGTTTTCAGGACAAGGTTTCTCTGTGTAACAGCCCTGGCTGTCCTGGAACACTCTCTGTAGACCAGGCTGGCCTTGAACTCACAGAGATCCACCTGCCTCTGCCTCCCGAGTGCTGGGATTGAAGGCGTGCACCACCACCACCTGGCAGTTATTATTTTCTAAGGAGATATTCGTTGTATTGTATTGACTTCAAAGTGTCAAGATTCTCCTTTTTTTTTTTCAGATTTATTTTTATGTGTGTGCCTGTGTCCACGTGTGTGTGCATGTGCCTGTGGAAAGCTGGAAGCCAGGAGATGGAGTCAGACCCCCTGGAGCTGGAGTTAGAGTGGTGGCCCGATGTGGGTGCTGGGGTGTGGGTACTCTTCCTCTGGAAGAGTGGAAAGCACAGAGTAGCAAGGTTCTAACTAATCACTCTAATTAGACTAGTCCACCCCCCCCCCACCTTGGTTTGGAATGTGCAGTTTTGATAAGGGAAATGAGTGAAATTCTTTGCCCGTTTTTCTGGCCTTTAGGTCACATTTCAATCTAGTTTCATATTAACTATTTCCAAAGGCCAGAAAGTGGCTCCCCAGCAGCCTCTGTGAGGGAACAGTTGCAGGCAGCTGGTGTAGGGTGTGTTCAAGCATGCGTGTGCTCAGGCTGAGGCTCACACACACACACACACGGACACTGTATATTCTGTCAAGATAAGCCCCATTATATTTATTTACAGAGTGCTTTTATAACTATGCATTCGTTTGGTCTTCTAAACCAGAGGTTTCCTAAGTAGGTTTCACAGGTCCTGGTGCTATGGGAAAGAAATTTTCAACTCTGACATTTTAATTATGGCTTCCTCTTACCATTGGTCTGTAAGTAGAATCCATAAGACAATACATTTATTTATAACATGTCTATGTAGGGGTGAGTGTACAGTATTTGTTTTTGATGACCAGTATGAGGTCAACAAGGTGGCGGCCATCGATGCCACCACCTCAGTGTCACTAGACAAGCCTAGGGACCTGCCCGTATCAACAGTGCGGATGCCAGGGACCCACTCAAGGTCTAGCAAGTCTCTAAGATCTGAGGTCTAGAAATCTGTTTTCTTCCTCCTCTTTCTTTTTAAAGGTAAGCATAGTGCATGCTTCCAGGGCACACTAAAGCTGGATTTAATTTAATTTCTGTTTTCAAGCCAGAAAATAGGAATGGTCTCCTTTAGAGACAAGACAACTGAGGCTCAGAAAAAGAAATCTAAACCCTTGGTTCATCGCAAGACACACAGGGGACTCCAGGAGCAATGCGACTAAATCCCATGTGTGTGAGAGGTGCTGAGCAAGTGTCCTGGGGTCAGAACTTCTGGACTAATGACGCTTGGCTAGAGCTTTGTGTAAAGGGCCAGCCTGAGGTACTTTCTTCATGGTTTGGAATCAAGAGAAAGGAGAGTGGTGATGGTGGTGGGGGGTCTCCACCAGGACCTGTCCTTTGCTTTTCCTTCTTCAGGATTTTAAAAATTAAAGATGACTGAAAACTGAGGTCACCAAACCCCTAACAGCTTGGCCTAAACATTGGCTTTCTTAAGGTTTTTGACCGTGTTTGGGATTCCCACTGTCAGGGTGAAAAAGGGACTCAGTGTTCTACTCTGTGGCCACTCTTCCCCAGCTCACAGACAGCCTGCTTCAAACAGAGCCAACAGTGTGGGGTGAGCTGCCTGCAGGAAACCTGATTCATGTGGGTCTTAGCTCCTCGAGGCTACAAACATACATGTATATCACTGGGACATGAGCGCACAGTCATCATTCGGCAGTCTTGACTGACGTCTCCTCAAGCCGTGTGCAGAGTGGTTATTCTTTCGTTCAGCAAAGACTGAACTTGGTTTCCACTTGTGCCATACCTGATCTGTTTGGTAGTTGCTTTAGTGGGAAGGAGAGCAGACAGTTGACTTCAAGGGGGCTGACTTTCATATGCAGGTGACAGACTTCAGTCAGCATCCTGGCTGACACCCAAAGGTATTTTTTTCCCCCAGAGGCTGGTGAGCTTCTGCAGTCTGCTCCCTAAACAAGTTCCGGAACTTGACCCAGGTGAGACACTTACACACTCAGTACATAAATAAACAGGTAACACACACCCGATTCCTTGCACTCAAGGGGTGGAGAATCAGCAGTTCAAAGCCAGCCTTGGCTACACAGTCAATTTAAGGCTACCCTGGGCTACATGAGACTCTGTCTCAAAAAGCCCAAAGTAAAAAGGCAAGCTTACTTTTCCATCATCAGGGAAAGCACTTACCCTAAGCAAATGTTGGTTTTTGTGTGTTTGTCTCTATAACAGAATATCTTTAAGTGGATGAGTTTATTCTAGAGAAAAAGTAAAATAAAACCAGAGAGGGAGAATTCTCTTTTCCATCGTAAAGATGCGTGCAAGATAAAGCCAGTCCATATTCCAGCATGGACAGGAGAGGGTTCATGGAACCCCGTCCCTAGCCAAGGAGCTATTGGCAGTTGATGGCTCTCCTGCAGTCAGGTTTCCTTTAGGGTGTGGCCACTTGGAAGTTGCCCAGTCTCCAGTGGATGTCTCCACACCTATGCATGTGCAGGAGCACCAACTGAACTCAATGGGTTATTTAATTAAAAAAAAAGGAAAAAAAGAAAAAAAGGATGTGAAGGTCAGAGGGGATGTATGGTGGGGTCTGAGTGGGTGGGATGGAGGCCTGGCTGGATATGTTCAGTATATATTGCAAACAAGCTGGCGTGGTGGTGCTCACCTTTAATCCTAGCACTCGGAAGGCAGAGGCAGGTGGATATGTGAGTTTGAGGCCAGCTTGGTCTAGAGGGTGAGTCCCAGGACAGCCAAAGGCTTGAAGGGAGACCCTGTTTCAAAACACAAAACAGCTGGGCAGTGGTGTCGCACACCTTTAATCCCAGCACTTGGGGTGGGGGTGGGGGGCAAGAGGCAGGCGGATCTCTGTGAATTTGAGGTCAGCCTGGTTTACAGAGTGAGATCCAGGAAAGGCACAAAGCTACACAGAGAAACCCTGTCTCGAAAAAAAAAAAAAAAAAACCCACAAAACAAAACAAGAAAAATGTGTGTATATCAAACATATATGAATTGTCAAAAATAATATTCTTTAAACAAAGACCTGTGCAAACGAGAGTGCCTTCAATAAGAAGACATCTCAAGTCCAGGCTACAGCAGGGACTGTCCTAGCTGCTATGGTGTGTCAGTGGTGAGTACACCAGGCAAGTCCTCAGATCTTTGCTCACAGTCCTGCACTTGGTGCTTCCTTGTGCACATACTGTTACTCATAAGAACTGCGGCTTGAGCTCCCCAGGACTGACAGCTCTCTCAAGCTGAAAGGATGCACTGATGAGAGAGGCCCGAAGGGAGATAGCAGATGACAGGTGGCATCAGTCACTGACAAATAGGTATGTGCCACGCAAGACACCTAAATTCTCTTCATTCCTTTGAGGACCTGCCCTGACAATTGTAGCAATCCGCAACTCTTCTGCCTTGGCAACCGAGAAATGACAATTCATATACAGGGTAGTTCAGTTTCTACCAGCGAAAATGGTAAGTCTTAATTCAGGAAAGTAAGCAGAATGTAATCATCAATAAATAAAATAATCCTGGGCTGGCGAGTTGGCTGAGCCAGTAAAGGTGCCGGCTGCCACTCGGGACGATCTTAGGGCTCCATATAGTTGAAGGAGAGAACTGAGTTCCACAAGTTGTTCTCTGATCTCCATATGCATGCAACACACACACACACACACACACGCACACGCACACGCACACGCACACGCACACGCACGCACAGTGTAAAAAAACTTAAATCAATTGATGCCTTGGAGGAGAGGGTGGGGGGGGGAGGGAGGAGGGGGGATCTGTGGTTGGTATGTAAAATGAATAGAAAATTTCTTAATAATAAAAAAGAAAAAAAGGAAAAAAAAAACAAAATTGAGATTTAATATTGTAAATTCCATGTGCTACAATTAGCTATGGATTGTAGAGACCCATGATGTCTGAGCCTGACCTCAGTTGGTGCCTCACAGTGGGTGTGCCTGTGCTTTCAAAATGTTCACGCTTGCGATTAAGTGCCCCCAGGAACACACTACACACACATGACGTTGGTGGCTGTCAGACCATCTCATAGAGAAAACCAGATTGGGGGGGGGGGGGTTTGGTCTCAGAGCTCTGCGTCCCCTCTGAGGTCCTCTGGTGAAGCCTGAATGTGGAGGTAAAGGTGAATAGGGCCAAGATTGTTTCATAAAAAAGGTTGGAATTCTTGGCTATCTGTTAACCTTCTCAAAGCAGCTTTTGGCAAAAATGAGGCCTCCCAGCTTGAGAGAGCTGTCAGTGCTGTGGAACTCAGCGGCCATTCCGAGAGTGAACGGATGTGCGCACTCATTGCGGTGCTTCTGGGACACACAGACAGCCTTGTTTGCGTCAATCCCTTCTTTACCCAGGCCCTGTCTGAATTTCCTTTTTGGGTCCATTTTGGGGATGTGACTGAAGCTGGGTTGGTGGTACCTCTCAAGACTTCCCTCTCCTGGACTTCATCCAAAGGCTTAAGGATGTTTTTGTGTCACACTCAATCTGAGTGCCATCCTCGGACCTCTCACAAATCAGTTGTACCATAGGCTTGTGGGTTTGGGAGTTCTGATGTGGCAGAGAGTGTCGGCTGCTCACCTCAAAATCAATGTCCATTCTCTCCTATCCTCAGGGATTAGATCCCAAATTGATGTGGGATACCCGATTACACAGCTTGATTGTGTTTTCTATTCTCTCTTCTCTCCAGCTAGATGTGGCCAAGTGACCAGATGCTAACCAGCCTGGTGTAAACGGAAAGTGGGACTACACCACCTTAACACAGAGGGGGTGCCACATCTGGCCCTTCCTTTTTCATTAGAGCGAATGAACATCTACCTGTGTAACCTGGAGGAAACACCAATGGTCGCCGATGGTCCGGGACCATCCTATCCAGCTTTGAGACAAGGCAGAGACACACATAATGCTATGCTGCTTTAATGGGAACCAGACATTTAATGACCCAAACCCCTCCGTAAATGGCTTTGTTGTTCCAAGACACTCATGAACTTGAAACTAAAACACGACACTCGTTTGAAGAAGTAGCTTGGCTAGCCTCCCGCATCCCAAAGGAGATTAAAAAGTAATAGTGTAAAAAAAGTTAAGGTCAAGGTGTTTTCACAGCACAGCTGAGGCCTAACCATTGGTTCACTGGTCACATCTGCTCCACCCTGAAGGCCACAAAGCTTAACCTGACATTCAACAAGTGGTTAGTTAGTAGATCCCTGGGTGACTGTCCCTGAAGTTAAACTCTGGCGCACAGTAGGCACTTTAAGTGGATAGTTACCCTTTCTAGGTTGGACGAAGTATTTGGCTCTCAAAAACAAGGTAAAGAAATACATTCAAACAGCATGGCCCATATATGTGTGCCCCCTGGGGCTCAGGTGTGGGGATATCAGGGCATTCTCATGCACATCTGGACAGATGTTCTGGGGGAGCTTCCAGGGCCGGCAAGCAAGCTGCTTAACTTCTGCATGTGTGGTGGACATGGACACGGAGGCCCAGGCTGACTTGGATCCTAGCGTTCTGAATCAGGGTGCAGCTACCCAGAGGGATGCTGCCCACGGCAGGCAGGCAGGGTGGCCCAGGTCCTGGCGATGGGAAGAGAACAACGGATGTAAACACGTGGTGCGGCTGGTGAGGCTGCCTGGGCACGCCTGCAGAGTGGTTAGCTCTGTGTCGTCCGTCCGTCCATTTGCTTCTCTCTGTCTGCTCAGTGTGACTGCAGCTCACTCGCCCCCGGCTTCGCCCGGCCTTTCACCCAGCCCCCTCCCCTAATCTGCCTCCTCTGCATCTTCTCCTGCAGTCGCAGCTTCTAATGCTGCCAGGGCTTCGGCCACCTCAGCGTCCTCATCTACCACCACCCCATCTCTGTCCTCATTGTAGGTGTGGGGGACTTCCGGCTCATTTCGAGAATCAACCGCTGGCGGGGGGCGAGTGGGACCCTCCTCTTTAAAGTAGACATTCAGCACTTCCGTAGTCACCGCCTCATTCAGGGAGTCCCAGCTTCTCTTCAGGGAGAAGGGCAGGCTCAGACCCTGCTCACTCACCCCGGGGTGATTTCCCGGCAGGGGCTGCACCTCAGAGTGGTTCTCAAAAAGATAATCCTTTTCTTCAGGGTCTGCATGGTCTAGCGCGGGGCTCCAGAGCTGGGGGTAATCCGGGGCTGGTATGTGTAGGACGTGGTCTGCCCCTGCCAAGACCTCAGCAGGGGCCCTGCAGCCTCCACCTCCCACCATCTGGGTCTCTGCCGAGGTGGGCACCGTGCAGGTCGGCTTCCTGCAGTCCTCTCCTTCAAGGAAGGGTTGAGTTGGGTGAGTGCCGTCTAGGGTGCCGGCCCAGGAGCCACCGTCAACCTGGCGGGGCCTGGGACTCCTGACCAAATGCAGAGTGGCAGTGGGGCTGATACCATTGACGATACCATGCTTCTCTGCACAGTGTCCCTCTTCCGAGTCCTCCGGAGGGAGCGGGCCTTGGCGAGGTAGACCAGCTGTCCCGTCTCTGTTCTCCATCTTGGTCAGGCTTCCACCATGCAGGGCATTCCTGGGCACCTCCACCTCACTGTTCTGGGTGCCTTTTAGTCTGACAGTGTCATCCTCCTCCAACCTGCAGTTGTTTACTTCGTTGACGAAACCAGGAGAGGGCACTTGGACTGGATCAAAGAGATAGCTGGGGGAGAGAGGAGCAGGCATCAGTTAAGTTGACCTCGGGACAGAGGAGCTGGGGAAGGAACTAGCTCCTGTGATTGTGTCTAAAAGAATAAATATACTTGGCATAGAAATCTTTGGCTAATGAAAAGAGCTAAAGGGACCCCAAAGGAAGGGATAGGTGAATTATAAAGTAGTTCATGGACTTTAAAAATGAAAATTAAAAAAATGTCCACTAACAGGGAAATAAGGGGCTAAGTACCAAGTATCAACTGTATATTTCTCCAATGGAATATTATGCAGTTATGAAAATGATAAATATGAAGTATGTGGTAGAATAAAAGAAACAATCACTGGGGGATTAGTTCCAGGACCCTCATACATAACAGTATCTGTAGATGCTCAAATTTTCCACATGAAATTATGGCATATCTGCATACACCTCATTACACTTCAAGTCATTTCTAGGTTCTTTATTCTACCTAAGGCAAGATAAATGCCATACAGATTATCTTCAATCTGCACTGCTTAGGGAACAACAAGAAGAAAGTCCCAATATTCAGCACAGACTCGGGTTCTTTTCTGAATATTTGAATCTATGGTTGGTGGACTCTAGGCCTATAGAGTCCATGGATGTAGAGAACAAATACTGTAGATAATAAACACTTGTGAATAAAGCCCAACATCACATGGCTCTGATGGAGTAAAGCTTGTAAGTGTGTGTTTGGACTCAAATAAAGTCAGAGCTTTCCGCTGTCCTGCCTCTCCCACCCCACCCCCAGGAAGTCATGTCCCCAGTGAATCTGTCTTCCTTATGATTCACATCAAAGTTTTATGAAATGTCACAAGAAAGGTGACTGAACTCTTTAGTGTCAACGATGTCACTTCAGGAATCCTCTAAACTTGAGCTGAGCTTTTTTTTTTTTTCTTCACTGAAGGCTTTGTGAGAAATGTAAATTTGACTGAAATGGAATTTGACCTCAGGAGTAATGGTATGTCTAACAGTTTTGAGCAATGAGAAAATTAAAAAAAAAAAAATCTAGTTTTCTAAATGCTGTCAGATGGAGCCAAGTCTTCATGTCTTGGCAATGTGGGTCAAACCCGAGCTGGCTAAATGCCCTGATGGGGTCACAATGTCATTGTTACTTTTTGAGCTGCTGCCACATGTCCTGTCTTTACGGATTTATTTATTTCTATCGGTCTTGCTATTGCTTTAGCATTTGCCATTGGACAAAACAACGGGTTTCAAGGTGACGTTTTCATACCCGTATATAATTGACTTTGGTTATATCCATCCCCATCCTCTAGTGTGTCCTCCCCACCCCCACTTGTCCCCTTCTCTCCCTAGAGTCCCTCTTTTACTTTCATGTCTTACTTTATGGGCGTGGTCTCAACATGACTGTCTACCAATGCCCCTTGCCAGGCAGTCTCTGTTCACTTTACCTTTGTATCATCTTACAACACCTGCACCCCATCTGGATTATTTTTTGTTACCATCTGGAAAAGAAAGAGTAAGAAAAAGAGAATGTCATTAGTCCTATTAGTGAGAATCAAGTTAACTTTTCCTTCTTAGACACTCAAAATGAAGAGTTGTAAGTTCTGGTCCAAGGATAGCACATGAATCATGAAGACAGAACCCCCCCATGTCTCTGAAGTCATGGATTCAGAATTCCCAAACATTCTTTACACTTGACCCACACAAACTCCTTTTCAGCCATCCAAGCTTTATATTCCACCCCCATCTGCAGATTAGAAAAGCATGATGGGATAATGTCAGGGAGCAAAGGGACCCATGATGTTTAGTGACCTGTGGTCTTCCCCAGGGACCCAGGAATCTTCCTGGACACAGCACCACTCAGCAGCAGGAGGTGTGAACATTCCTAGAGGATTCCTTGTCACCTCCTTAGGTATTAAGAAGGCAATGAATGGTTTGGATCTTGAATGTCCATCAAAGGCCCATGTGTTGAAGGTTTGGTCACCAGTCTGTGGTACTACTGAGAGGTGGTGGGCCTTTTAGAAGGTGGAATTTAGTGGACAGAAGTTAGATCATTAGGGGGTATGCCTAGAGAATATTTGGACCCAGTACTCTCTTTTTTATTTTTCTTATTTCTCAGTTGCCTTGAGGTGATCAAGTATCTTCTGTCACATGATCCTACCACGATGTACCATACTGATACAACCTCAAATAACAGGGCCAGGTGACTATGGACCGAAACTTCCAGAACTCTGAACCAAAATGAACTATCCCTTCTGGGAATCAAAATAAACCATCCTTTCTTATCTGTTGACTGGCTCAGGGATTTGTCAGAGAAATGGAAAGCTCACTAGCATAGACCGTGAGTATTAAAGATGGCCGACCATGTGTTTCCTGATTCAGCCCTTTGGAGTGGTGCAGCCTGAGCAGGATGCCAGTGTTAGCTTAGCCTGAACCAGTGTGCTTCTGATGTGCCATCTCCACAGCCAGGACAATCCCAGTCATCAGTCATGAGTTCCAATCTCTTGCTGGTCAACACCATGTCTGCAATACCATGCCCTGGGGCTTCCTAGAGAAGGTGGTGGAGTCCTTTCCCACCTGCTCACTGTGCTCTGCTCCTTCCCAGTTTGGATTTTCTCCATCGCTTCCCTTTGAACAAAATCTTCTTTTCATGCAAAGCTGGCCACCCTGGCCTGCTGGATTCCTCAGTGAATCCCAAGTGTTGAAATGGGAGGACCTCTTAGTGGCTTTCTGTTTCTTATGTGTACAGCCTTTCAGAAGACAAATGGACACCAGGACCTTCAACCTAGAGTCTTTGTCTGCAAAGTTCATTTGGAGGAGAGATGATTTGCCTGTGGCTCCCTCCCTCCCTCCCTCCCTCCCTCCTTCCTTCCTTCTTTCCTTCCTACCTTCTTTCAATTATAGACTCCCCAGGATGATACTCTATAATATACTAACATAACAATACTCAATCAGTAAGGAAAACATCTGCAACTACTATGAACTACAGGTTGGTTGGTTAGTTAGTTACAGGGGTTTCAATTTACTATGGTAATAAAATCAGTACCTACGAAGTAAGTGGAAAAGTCGTTTCCTAAAAGATATACACACTTGACTCCTTGGGATCTGTGAATGTTACCATGGCCAAAGCAAGCAATCAAACAAATGGGGAGGTTATCAAGTCAAGGACCTCAATATGGGGATGTCCCAAAGTTCAGTTATATTTGTGCTCCTGAGCCGAAGGCCGAAGGAGATTTGGTCGCAGACAGAAGAGGGAGAGACGATGTGATTATAGAGGCAGAAGTGAGAGGGGTCACATACCCGAGGAACAGGGCCCTGGTAACACTCACTGTCCTTTAGTGCATCCCACTGATGCCAGCTCTAAAAGCTCTGGCTGCTTGTCGGAAAACCCCCAGTTTGCAGCAGTTTTTCCAGCATCACAGGAAGTGCTTATAAGACTTAACCCCACTTCTCCCAACCCCGAATCCCCGAGCTCCTGAATGTGCAGGTCCGCGTGGCCACGCAGCCATCTGTCTTCAGCTTCCCTCTGGACTCTCTCTCACTTGTCCTCCTAGCATGTGCTCCTACTAGACCTGTCACAGATTCATCCGGATATGTCACAGATTCTTTTCTGATCCATCTTCCCGATAGAGTCAGCTCTCCAAGCCTCATTTGTATTTTTAAAAGACACACATCTTGAACTCACAAGACATGCAATCTAGTCGCCATGACGCAGGTGTTAGCCACACCAAGAAGTAGCTGTTTCTGGAATAAAGACCAATGGTGCATGTCTGTCAATCATGACGTCAAGTGCAAAACATACATAGACCCAAGTACAGCAGTCCTTCAGAGAAAGAAGGGATGGGATGCTTAAGTAGCAGCACGTAAACACACACACACACACACACACACACACACACACATACACACACACACACACAATGGCTTTTAGGATTATGCTCCTAGCTCTAGCTCCCCACTGCCTCGCTTTCTGTTCTAACTCATAGATGAGCTGGATAAATAGGTTAGATTAGAAAGTACCATGCACACTTCTCCCCTCCTCCAACCCCTCCTTCCCTTCCATCCTTTCCCTCCCCATTTCAGGACTGGTGCTGAAATCCCGACTGCAGTATCTTTGCCTACTTTGGAGTCTTGTTTAAAAAAAAAAAAAAGCAAATCCAGATAGGAAGGTAACTAGGGAAGACAAAGTTGAAGAAAAGGAAAGGGGGGGGGGGCTCATCATTGTTTGAGAAACCACAAAGGACAGACTGCAGACAGCCCTGTAAATGAATATTAATGATGAGTAGGTCAGCTTTTGGAGTTCTAGTTTAGCAGCCGGAAGAGAGGGAGAAAGAAGCACCTGGGGGTGCGGGGGAGGGGGCGTGGGGAGGGGAGCGTGGGGCGGGGGTTGGCGGGGGTTGGTTTGTCCCAGCTTCCTAGTAGCTGCTTGGATCCTGGGGATCTATTACCTAGTGAAGCTTGAAAGCCTTTTCTCACCTTCTTCTGGGCTCAGGCCACAGAGTAAATTGCTTAGAAATGCAAGAACGGCTGGGATTTAACATTCCTCCTCCAAAGCCACCATATCCCAAGGAGGGGGACAGACAGACAGAGGTGGGCAGTCTAGAGACTGAACCAAGCCCTTCAACTGCGTGTATGTTTCCTGCTGTCTTCAGGCTTCCCATCTCTC
Source organism: Peromyscus aztecus (assembly GCA_902168405.1). NCBI lineage: Eukaryota > Metazoa > Chordata > Mammalia > Rodentia > Cricetidae > Peromyscus > Peromyscus aztecus. Next base: position 14,055 of record CABHPQ010175188.1, on the reverse strand, counting down.
CTCTCTCTTCTCAGGAGACAGGATCCACACTGCTCTCCCAAAACCTGCAATTACAGGCTGTTTGAGCAGCTTTTCCCTCTTTAGGGTCAATTTCCTGCCTTTTCTCCCCAAACCTCCTCCCTTAGAGTCCACCTCTTGGCTTTCCTTCACGTCTAGTCTCATACCTGAGAACCATGCTTTTGAGTCAGGTACCAGCCTGAGCTGTGGGACACGCTTCCTGGTTCAGGTCCCGCCCTCTCTTTCCACTTTGTGATTTCCTTTCCTGGTGACATTCTTTCTCTCAACTGGCTCTAATGTTCAAGGTTCCATGACCCACAGGTGAACAGGGTGGGGACGAATGTACTCACCCCCCCACCACACCCATATCTGCAATTATTCTTCCTTATACACACTAGATCAAGTTCAATCCATTCCCCGTGCCTATATCAATATCCCATCCACCTCTTGCCTGGAAAAATGAACTCTCTGAACAAAAGGGAAACATCCCTCCTCCAGCATCACGCATGGAATTAGAAAAATACCAGCCCTTGAAGGAAGACTGAGTTCCGAAGGAGCTAGCTACCCACCTTCTCCCTGCTTGTCTTTTGGAAGCAGCTGCTTGACTTACAGTGGGAGCCCTGGAGAGCTAAGGGGAATCCAAATTTGCTTTGTCTTTGGAGTGATATAAACAACTCCAGGGAAGCAAAGGGCACATCTTTGGCAGCCAGGGTTTGGTTTACACAGGGGAAAAGCAAATTCCATTAGGATGGCTGAGTCTACCTGCTGCTGGCGCCGCCACCTGCTCCTGGACTCCCACATACTGCTTGACTCTGTCCCATGTTTCGTGTTGAAATTAAACAGCCCTGTGTTTGAAGACGGTCAGGGCTGCATTAGTGAGTGGTGAAATCTCCAGGCAGGAAAATCCTGTTTCACAAAGAGGATGGGGGTGGGGAGAGCAGGACGGGGGGGGGGGGGGGTGGGGGGTGGGTTGGGGGTGGGTTGGGGGGAGGCCTGGAGTTTTCTAAAAGAGAAATTGACTGTATTCATCGGGGCACCAAGGGGTAAGAGCTGGTGTGGAGAGTGATTGCTTGGAGCCAGCTTACGGGGGTTCTACTGGCCAAGTCTGGAGTCATCAGATCATGAAAACAAATAGGACTATCAAGAATTCTAGCCCACTGAAGAAAACGTGAGCAACAAGACCACGGTGAGATGAGTTCAAAAGAGAAAGGGCCAGGTCTGTCACGCAAGTAGGACGCCGGCTAACAAACATACACGGGGTAAGGGATCTAGGAAGATCGCCATTTGTTACTCCTCTGTGGGGGGCCGTTCTCGGGTTCCTCGTGGCTTTGCCCAGCAGATCCACATAGAGGATGATTAGGACCACGGGCCTGAGTGCAGGTGTCTGAGATGGTCTGCACTTGGCTGTGCTGGGGGAGGAGGTCATTTGCTCCACCCCCTTGGCGTCTCTATAAAAACCCTGGGGCAGAGACAGTCGGGGCCCGTTGGAAAAGGTTCCAGGCCCTCTCGAGGCTATCCTTTATTTTCTGTTTATCTCCGCGATATTCTCCGCAATAAATCTTTCTATCTAATATTTCCTGCTGCTCACACTCAAGAAAACTCTGGGAAGCTGTGGGGGTGGTGGGTAAACGCCCCACACTCCTCGTAGTAATAATGGATCCAAGTAAGACTCCCCGATGAAGGCCCAGGGAACGAGAGGGGTTAGAAGAATGAAAGGGCCAGATGATGGGGAGCAGGGCTGTGAAACACTATCTTCGGGACAAGCCATAGCCACAGAGCTCATAAACTTACCTGCGTCGGGCCTACACAAGACAGAGGCACCAAGCAGTCAGAGATGGGGCCCTTATCCTCAGGCTGACCCTCCCCTCCCCTCAGAGGGAAGCCCCGGACATCTACCTCAAATATTGTATACAAATGCACGGAACACTTCGTCCTCACTAGTCAAATGTAGGAATGATGGGTGAGTGACAGGCGGGAAAAATGGGGCTGGCTATCTTGTGTGCTGTTGGTTTGTTTTGAAACAGAGTCTTACGACGTAGTCTAGTCTGGTCTGGAACTCACTATGGTCCTTCCCCAGCCTCCTCAGTGCTGGGGGTTCCATGTGTGTACTACCTTGGGATATCAGATTGGATAAGCCATTCCATCTGGGGGTCTTTTCATTTCCAGGTTCAGATCACACACATCCCTACCCAGTGGTCCTGAATCACAAGTCATAGACTGAGATGGATGGACACAGTCACCGTCCTCCTCTGTGGTACACTCCCAAGCATCAAGGACATGCTCCTTCAGGGGTCCTGTGAAATGACTTTAAAGTTGCTCCCAAAAATGGCTTGAGGTTTTAGGGGGCTACTGGGGTATTTGTGAGAAAGCTGTAGTAAACTGAAACACTTAACATTTCAACTCTGTTTTGAAAACTTGCTAATATTTAGAAGACAGAATCTGTTTTCTAAATCTGATTTCCCAGAATCTGGCCAGAGGGAAAGGTGGCCAAGTATTTAGGGAGCCACTCCTGGGTCCTGAGCTTCTGTCTCAGGAGGAATGGACAAAATATCAGCAGGTGTGACTGTTCACGGAGGACACAAGAGAAGCTGGCCCAACGTGAGAGTATGCTGACTCCATACGTGAAGAGGGGTTAGAAGATGAGCTGTGGACTTCAGAATCTCACAGGGATAACTTTTTCCTATCTAAAGGCATCAAGCTTCCGTGACGTTTGAGATGTTGAAAGAATATAGGGCAACTCCTATTATCCACACCCTTAAATACTCCACTTTACACCTTTGCTAGATGGCGTGCTTTAGATATGAGTAAGTATTGCTGAGAATTGGGTTGAGTAAGTATTGCTGAGAATTGGGTTGGGTGGGACATTTGTATAGAGAGACATATGCTGTGGGATGTCTTTCTGTATGCGGTGAATATAATATGGCTCTGGTTGGCCAATAAATAAGCTTCTTTGGCTTAGAGGCAGGCGGGAAATCCAAGCAGAGATACAAAGAGAAGGGTAGAATTGAGACAGGAGCCTTGCTGCCCAAGGAGCAACAAGATGTCGGTAGACCAGTAACACCACAGTCACGTGGCAACATATAGCTTAATAGGAATGGATTAATCTAAAAATGAAAGAGCTAGCTAGCAAGAAGCTGAAGCCAGAGGCCATACAGTTTGTAGTTAATATAGCCTCTGAGTGATTAATTTATAAGCGCCTCGGGACCGCAGGTGGGAGAGATTCCTCCGGAATGCTGGGCAAGGCGGGACAGGAGAAATTTCCATCTACAGACATAGTTATAGGTTTTCTCCCCCAAAGAGGTTCCCTGGTCAAACAGGCTTGGGGAAGAGCAGAGATAAAGATGAATACATTCAGAGTTACAACAAAGGATAGTGTGCTGTGGAATAATGTTTTTGTACACTGGTTTAATAAAATGCGGATTGGCCAGTAGCCAGGCAGGAAATATAGGCAGGACAAGCAGAAAGGAGAATTCTAAGAAGAAGAAGGCTGAGTCAGGAGAGACGCCAGCCTGTCATCCAGGGAGCAGCATGTAATGGCACACAGGTAAAGTCACAGAACATGTGGTGACATAGATTAACAGAAATGGGCTGAGTTTCAGTGTAAGAGCTAGTAAGTAGTTAGCCTGAGCTAATGGCCAAGTAGTTTTAATTAATATAAGCCTCTGTGTGTTTACTTGGATCTGAGTGACTGCCGACTGGGTGGGACACAGGAAAACTTCAGCAACAATAGGGTTACTTAGTTAACCCAGTATTTCCATAAAATATTAGCTCATACAACTTACTTTCATAGTAAGCTTATTAGCAACTGTTAGAACCCATGCTGAGGGATGCTTTGGGAAAAACTATGATGGAGAGGATGGCCCTTATCATCAGGAGTCTTACACATCAATGCTATACTGTGGGGCTAACACACTTAGCCAGGTGTAGTTCATGCCTGGATGTCAGAAGTCTGCACCCTAGGCACAACTCCATCTCCAGTGTCACAGACATGGGAGGGCTGCTTCTTCTCTTGAGTCCTTAATGTCTTTGTCTGTCATCAGGAACCTATTGCATCTCTTCCAGATCTCACCATCCAGATGTGACAGTGGGAGAGGAGAACCGTCACACACCACCATCTGCCCGTGATTTGCTTTGGCTTACGCACTTGTTAATGCTGCAGTGGAGTCCTGGTGGCATCTATACTACCCTGCACTGAGGAACTTGCTCAGTGGTTGCAAAGGTGCCCATAACCACATGGAGAGACCAATGAGACCCACTGGGTCCCAAGTCATGATCCTGACCCAGTGGAGAAAGGTTTGGTTTCAGGGTCCTCTCCTCCAGACCCACTTCTCCATCTCTCTCCCTAACATTATGGTATTTTGACTTAGGTCTCTTTCAACTAGGGCCCCAGGACTCCGAGATAAGGACACAGGCGCAAAAAGCAGAGTGGTTGGAAGGAATGAGGGTCTCAGATTTAAGGAAACCCTCTGAGGGTGGGGGGGGTGCATCTGATGGACCCTATTCTTCATGTGGTGGGCTTTGGAGAAGGTGATGAGTATCAGGGAGCTTGTAGCAAGTCCAGACATCTGGGCCTTCTGAAACACCTTGTGAAGAGACACCATGACCATGACAACTCTTCTAAAGGAAAACATTTAATTGGGGCTGGCTTACAGTTTCAGAGGTTTAGTCCATTATCATCATGGTGGGAAGCATGGTGGCATGCAGGCAGACATGGTGCTGGAGAGGGAGCTGAGAGTTCTACATCCAGGTTGGCAGGCAGCAGGAAGAGAGCAAGCCTCTGGGCCTGTATGTCACACTAGACCTGGCTTAAGCTTCTGAGACCTCAAAGCTCACCCGCTAATGACCTACTTCTTCCACCAAAGCCACACCTGCTCTAACAAGGCCATACCTCCTAACGGTGCCACTCCCTAGGAGCCTATGGGGGCCATTTTTATTCAAACCACCACATCTGGAATAGGAAACTGAGAAGCCAATGTCATCACCTCCCTAGGAGACACAGCTGGATTGTTATGGGCCCTTCTCAGTGGAAGGCTGCCTGGGGCCTGTTGGAACTGCATCACTCAGAAGGCTGCCTCCACAGCCGGCCTCGGCAGGGATGTCCACGTGAGGAGGTGTCTATACCACCACTGTGATGCTTCCGCTTTCAGAACTCAAGAGGAACAGGCCAGGTCCTGATCCCCGACTTTACTGCTGTGGGGTCCACAGGACCCTGGCTGTTCATGTTGCACGTGGGGATACATTCCCTTCAAATACCCTGATAATACCACTGTTTGTCTTGCTGTGCTCTTTACCATATCATGACCGTATCATTTCCTATCATGACCGAGGACCACCAGTACTTATGAATAACCATGCAAGGGATGGAGAGGTGGTTCCAGGTGGCTGAGAGAGCTTGCTGTTCTTCCAGAGGACTTGAGGCTGGTTCCTACTGTCCACATCAGGTGGCTCACAACTACTTTTAACTCTAGCTTGGGGGAATGATGCCCTCTTCTGGCCTTTGCGGGTATCAACACTCATGTACACATACCCAAGACAAATACATACATGTAATTAAAAACAAAATTTAATAAACACCACAGTTAACATGTGCGTGATTACTATGCATCCAATGCTGGCTAAAGGACTTTCTGATTTTAACTCTTTTTCACTTTACAACAAGCCTTTCAAGTGGGAATAAACGCTATAAAGGTTGGTGAGATAGTGGAGCCATTACTAATGAAGTGGTTATTGTTTTCCACATGACCACTTCCTATTATCTCTCTTGGTAGGTTCTGGCCTTCCTACACCTTCTCCTCAGCTTGTGTTCAGTAGCTTTTGCAAAATGGAATTTGCTTTTCTCTTGACTCGAACGCTCCAGCTGTCATTTCATCTGCTTACCGCCAGATGGCAGGCTAGAGTAGTTACTAATTGTTCAATTTCAAGGAAGGCACTCACTTGGTACAGGCAAGGCCTCAGAAACACAAGAGTCAGGTTACAAGTAGTGCAGGTGCTTGCCATGGTAAGGTTGGCCAGCAAAGAACATGGTAAACATTCCAGGCACATCTGTCATGTTAGTTCTAGTGGCCACGGTACAGTGGCTCTTGCAGCTCTGTCCAGGTAAGGCTTTATTCCTTAGTCTATCCAGACCACAGTGGGGGTGGGAAAGGCTCTTAAAATCCTACATAGGTCCCTTTTCACACAAAACTGCCCATGAAACCCTGAAGTGGAAGAGTCTGGGTTTTTCTCTGCCATCTACTTCTGTGGCAGAGGCTGAGTGAAGAAGGAGCTTGTGAGGTATGGAGGGTTCTAGGCCCTCTGGGGTTCTATACATTTCCATCAAGCCTGTTCATAAGCAGTGCTTCTGTGAGGCTGTGGATGAGCTGGCCTGGAGTCCCACCTTCTAGTTGATTGTTCATGGCTATGAACTGGGAGGTAAAAATCTACCCTAAAGGTAACAGGTCCCTACTGGAAGGGTTTGGAGAAGAAGCCTCTTCAGTAGAACGCAGAGCATTATGGGAAAAAGACACAATGTGCATGAGGGAATAAAATGGAAGAGAAGTCCCTGGGGGAATTGTTTTAGGAAGCCACTGAAAAGCTGCGCCCTGTTCCCTGGATCGTAAATTGCTGAGAGTTGCTGCTGCTTGGAGTAGATGAGATACAATTTCTCATAAAGATTCTCTCTCTCCCCCCATTTCTCCTTCCTTCCCTCTTTACCCCACCAGTATGTGCGTGTGTGCTCACATGCGGAGGTTCCTGGTAGACATAGCAGCAGAGGGCCCTGGGTTGTACTGATCCACCTGAGTCTGAGTGGGGTCCAAGAACCTGCATTTCTTACCAGCTCCCAGATGCTGCTATCAGAGGTTGCTGACAACTGCTTCAAAGACGTTGAGGCAGGTGAGTTGCCTGTGTGGTTTTGTCCCTGTTGGGTCAGGCCAGCTTTATTTCAAATCGGGATGCCTGTATCTTAACACTGTATCCTGGTGAGTCACTAGAAAACAGTGAGGCTACTGCATGGTGCTGGATCCTTTTAGGGACCAATGGCATGGCTCAAACCAAGTTAGTCAACGTGGTCACTTGGTCAGAAACTACTACATCATCACCATCCTCAATCCCAACACAAAGTCAGGCTCACTGGTCAGAAACTACTACACCATCACCATCCTCAATCCCAACACAAAGTCAGGCATTTTACAATTATCTTAAGGCTTTAAAGTTTTCGTTCATTTTCTAAAAAATTGTTTCATAGCACTTTATTTTAACCCTCTTTTGCTTCCACAATTTTGACATAGTCTTACTATGTAGCTCAGACTGGCCTTGAACTTGCAATCCTCCTGCCTCTGTCTTCCAAGTCGTGAGGTTAAAGATAGGCTTTACCATGCCTGGCTATACTTTGTAACCTTTTATCATTTTCTTTTCGAGGGGGCTTGGAAAGGACAGGGTCCCATGTATTCCAGACTGGCCTCAAACTCATTACACAGCTGAGGATGACCTTGAACTTCTGATCCTTCCACCTTCATTTCCTGAGTGCGGGGGATTACAGGCATGTACTGCCACGCCTGGTTTTCTGTGGTACTAGGGATCAAGCTCAGAGCTCTGTGTGTCTTAGAAAGCACCCTACCAACTGAGATCCGTCCTAGTACATTTTCTAATTTATGGGTGGCCTCTTCTCCCCGGCTGTGGCATGTAACAGGAAAGAATTAAGAAAATCAAGAGCCTAAAATGTGGAATTCATATGAAGAGCACACCGTGGAGGGTTGGCTTGCTCTCAGACTCCTTTTCTTCCTTTGCCTAGCTATTCTTCAGGGAACACTATCCCTGCAGCTGCCCTGCCCTTAGAGCCCACTGGACAAAGAGGGGAGACGTCAGGGATCCATCTCTCCCTCTCTATTTCAGACAGGCTGCTATCCATGCTGGAAGCAACTCCATGTCCTCTGCGGCTTCGGGTTCCCAACAGGCTCCACCAGAGCCCTTCCTGTCTTCTTCCATCTCTCACCACGGAGTGGTGTCTTAGTATTTGTTTCGTGGCCAGAGCATTACACCACAGGCCGTGTCATTGATAAAGGAAAGCAATTATTTTTTAGAATGCGGAGGCTGCAAAGATCTAATGGCTACATCTGGCGAGGGCCTTCTGGCTACATCAGCACATGGTAGAAGGTTTTACATGGTGAACGTTCGAGAGAAAATGGGGAGGGACGCAGATGAGTGTGCATAAGAGGGCAAGAGAGGAGAGGATCCTCCTCATTAGGAACCCCCTCCTGTGGTCTTCCTATTACTCCACTATCCCTAACAGCACCTCTCTAGATCCCACAACTGTGGCACTGGGGTTAAAGTTCAACATGAGTTGGACAGGACAACTATTCAAATCACAGCAGGTGGAAAGATCTACCTGCGTGGACGGTCTGTGTCACCTCATCGTCTCATTTGCTTCCCAGTTTTTCCCGTGCCTGCATAACCAAATGACCACATGCCACGTAGGGTTTCCTGGGTTGGCAAGGAGGTGTGACCATTCCCTTTGGGACCTTACCTATTACAGACAGTCTCATTGTCAAAGGAAGATTGGCTCCGTGACTAAATCCTAGTCATGTGACAATCGCTGGTCTTGGGTTTTGAAAGAACCAGTGTCGTGTAACGTGCATGGCGCACATGCTGAGTGCCTCGTGTAGGGCGGGTCACAGGGGTGGAGCCAAGGGTGGTGATGGAGGACTTTAGTCTTGGACTTATCTCTACTGATTTCTCTTCTCTCTCCCACCCGAGCCTGCTTGCCCTGTAATGTCACTTCAGGACAGGTTCCCTCAATTCCTCCCAACCTCCTTTGACTCCCTTTAGTAGTAGACACCCTAAATTTTCCCCTAGAGAAGGTGTAAGGGACATAGGACCTTCACACCATGCTTAGTGATCTTAGGGAATCCCCAATATCACCAACAGGTGTGAGTGACATTAGTGAACAAGTTTAGATGCCCCTTACCTCTGCTGGGGTGTGGAAGGCACTCTGCTACTGGTACAGATGTTGGGCCCTGTTATTAGTGAGGCTGGTTTTCACTAGGCACAGGATGGCCTCTGTGAGGCCCCAAGTCAGTTGCTGAAGATAAATACTTACAGCTTTTAGAGTGGATGATGCAAATTTCCCATTGGCCTTGATGGACAGCTGTCCCTTGGTATCCATGGGGGATGTTCCTCAAACCCCTGCCTGCTCCAGTCCTTTCCACAAAATGGTGTAGTAGTTACGTATAGTCCACACACATCCTCCTATATCCTTTATTCTTTGGTGGTGGCCTTGCTTCTAGCATTTCAACCATCTCTAGATAATTTATAACATCTAGCACAATGGGAATGCTGTGTACAGTTATTGCTCTGTGTTATTTAGGGCAGACTGGACAGGTTTCCACACGCTCGAGGCGAGACTACACAGTATGCGTCAACAGCCCTGGGCCGACTTTTCCTAAATACTTCCCATCCTCAGCAGGTGGCAGAATCTATAGACGCACACCCCACGGACACAAAGAGCCAACTGTGTCTGTGGAGGAAGTCATACAGAGAGCTCTCATACAGAGGTCAGCTGATCATCACAGACCCTCATACACCACTATGGACTTTCATTAGCGACGAACCCTGTTGCTTAGAAGACCCAAGAGACAATGGCACCCAAACTAAGTAATGTTTAGAGAGAATCACCCACCATGGCGATCAAAGCGCAGCTTTAGGTGGACCCAGGCCATGACCCCCTAGATGACATTTCATCTTTGGGACTATAGACTCATATACTTTGAAGAGTTTTTTCAGAGATTAGTTTTCTTGAGGTAATTTTTAAAATCTGAAAGAGAGATGACTCTGTTTCCCACTTATCCTGTATAGTTCAAATAGGATTCTTTGCTATAGTTTTAATTTTTTTTAATAATTTTTTTTAAGATTTATTTATTTATTACACATGCAGTGTTCTGTCTGCATGCCAGAAGAGGGCACCAGATCTCATTATAGAAGGTTGTGAGCCACCACGTGGTTGCTGGGAATTGAACTTGGGACCTCTGGAAGAACAGCCAGTGCTCTTAACCTCTGAGCTACCTCTCCAGTCCTAGTTTTAAATTTTTATTTATTTGTTTATTTAGAGACATGGTCCCACTATGTAGCTAAGACTGGCCTTGAACTCAGGATATCCCTGTTTTAGGCTCCCAAGTGCTAGTTTACGGGCAAGTACCACATGCCTGGCTTCTGATCTAAGTCACAAAACATGCTCTGCTTTGTTTGACCCATTCCCTCCTGGCCCCCCCCTTGCCCCCCCCCTCCTCTCCGTCTGCGTGTGTTCTGTCTGCATGTATGCCCGAATACCAGAAGAGGGCATCAAATCCTATTATAGATGGTTGTGAGCCACCATGTGGTTGCTGGGAATTAGATTTAGGACCTTTGGAAGAGCAGCCAATGCTCTTAACTGCTGAGCCATTTCTCCAGCATCTGTCCCTTGCCTTTATTTTTCATGATCAATTTTACTTTTAAGGCTGTTTCACGAGAAGGTCTTGTCAAGGTGCACATAAAATCATATAGGGGGTTATGACAAATAGATTTGATCATAATCTCTGGTTCCTGGCACAGAGCTCTAAAAGCCTCTGGAATTTCCCAAGTCCTAGTGGCTTCTTGACATAAGGAACCCTGCTGGCCACACTTGAGTTTATGCTGAGATGATTTAGGTTGGGTTCCCTGGATAGCCTTAGGATGCTACCATCACTGCAGCACCAAGGAGAGGTTTTGGTTGGTTCAATATCATCCACTGATACCTCTGTTTCTCTGTCTCTCTTCCCTCTTTTCTATCTATCTATCTATCTATCTATCTATCTATCTATCTATCTATCTGTCTGTCTGTCTGTCTGTCTGTCTGTCTGTCTGTCTGTCTGTTTCTGTGTGTGTGTGTGTGTGTGTGTGTGTGTGTGTGTGTGTTAGAAGTGATGGTAGATACTGGAAATTAGATAGAGATTAAACTCTGCAAATCCCACAGGCAGTATGGCTTGCCAAAATGTGTATAAATGCCCCTGTGTGGCGCATAAGCACTCCTAGGTAGTGTATATAATGCTCCTGTGTAGTGTATAAATGCCCCGGTGTAGTGTATAAACACCCCTGTGTAGTGTATAAATGTCCCTGTGAAGTGTATAAATGTCCCTGTGTAGTGTATAAATGTCCCTGTGTAGTGTATAAATGCCCCTGTGTGGTGTGTAAATGCCTCTGTGTAGTGTATAAATACCCCTATGTAGTGTGTAAATGCCCCTGTGTAGTGTGTAAATGCCCCTGTGTGGTGTGTAAATGCCCCTGTGTAGTGTATAAATGCCCCTGTGTAGTGTGTAAATGCCCCTGTGTAATGTATAACCGCTCCTGGGTGCTAGGAGGGTGGTGCTCCTCAACTGCATAGGGCAGAAGTTTCTGCTCTGTGGTCCTCTTACACCTTGCCTTTGTTCCGCATCATCTGGCTGCTCATCCGATTCTTTAATATAGCCTTTGAACAAACCAGTGAATGTAACCCAATAATTTCTCTCAGTTCTGTGAGCCATTCAAACAGACTACTGAGTCCAAGGAGGGTACCTTGAGAACCCTGATTTATGACTGCCTGGCCACATGTTCAGGGTCCAGGTTTGAAACCAGCATGTGAAGGGGGGGCAGTCTCGCGGCCTTGGCCCTTAACTTGTGGCATCTGGTGCTACCTCAGGGCAGCTAAAGCAGGAAGTTGGTTGGATTGTGTTACACCCAGCTGGTGTGCAGAGGTGGAGAACTGCTCGATGTGCAAAACTTAGACAACTGCTTCAGAAGTGAGGTGCTCTGGGAGAGATTGCAGAGAAGGGAAGCAGTGTGCTGTTTTTTAATGGGGTTTAGAAGAGGGGGAGGGGCCCTGATAGTGATGCACAGAAGATGATCTGCTGCTATGGTTGAGACAGTGGGCTCTGGAAGGGGTTGTTAGAAGCTGGGTGGCCTTGAGTTCACCACAAACCTTCGCTCAATCTCAGTTTCGCCAACATCAAGGTGGGGGAAAGAGCAACATCCAGCCTTTTGGGTTGTTCTGAAGATGACTCCACACAGACACATGATAGGGCTGGCGTGGTGCTTTGAATAGGAATGACCCCATGGGCTCATATATTTAAATGCATGGCCATTAGGGAGTGGTGTCACTTGAAAGGGGTTAGGAGGTGTGGCCTTGCTGGAGGAAGTGTGTTCCTAGGGGTGGGCTTCGGGGTTTCAGAAGCTCAAGCCAGGCCCAGTGACTTACTCTTCCTGCTGCCTGGGGATCCAGATGTAGAACTCTCAGCTCCTTCTCCAGCACCATGTCTGCCTGTGTGCTGTCATGCTTCCTGTTACGTTGATAATGGACTAAACCTCTGAAACTGTAATCCAGCTCCAATGAAATGCTTTCTTTTATAAGAGTTGCCGTGGTCATGGTGTCTCAACACAGCAATAGGACATTGACTAAGACACCTGGCCAAGTGTGCTGGGCAGGTGAGTTCTTGATATATGCCAGTTCTTGCCATGTTTCTGGTCACTGTGAGGATACCCTCAACTGCTGGGTGCTCAGTCACGTAGACCCTGAACAGAAACAGGTGATCCTTCCACCACATTCACCCCCAAACCACAAGGGCATTGGGGTGCGTCTCCAACACAGGCTCTGTCTCATTTTGGTAATCTGCTTTATCTGGGAGAAGGCAGACACTATGGAGGAATCGGGAAGCATCTGGGAAAAGCCAAGTCTTGCAAACTCTGAGGAGAAGTTAGAAGAAGCCACATGGAGAGAAGCTTAGGTAACAGTCTTAAAGTCTACAAAGATAACAATGATACATGGCCACATGTTTGGGATAAATGAAGCATCATCTCCAGAGTCCTGCAGTGACTAATGTGGACCAAAATGTGTCCCTGAAAGTATCGTGCTGAAGCTCTTATCCAATGTGATTGCCTTTGGAGATAAGATTGTCCGGGGCTGGATGAGGCCATCGGATAGCGGTCTATCTGCTAGGACTGGGGGGCAGCAGGTGGTACTGGTGAATTTTCAGAGCACACTCCATGGGGAATGCAGTAGAAAGGAAGCTGTCCACCTATCCTTCCTTCTGTCCCTCCTTCCTTCTTCCCTCCCTCCCTCTCATCCTTTGAGACAGAGTCTTGTTATATATCCCTGTCCAGCCTCAAGTTCATGTCAATCCTCCTGCCTCAGCCTCTCAAGTGCCCGGATTACGGACACATGCCATCAGGCCTGGCTCTCTATTAGAACAGTTTCTTCCAGCCACGGCCATTTCTTATGCCCAGTTCTAAAGCGGTGTCATCTCTTTGTTAACACCCCGATTACAGTACCATTTCCTAGTCTGTCTCTGCAACCGTTCATGTCCCCTTCCAACACATTAACCACACAAATCATAAGATCCTTTCAGACCACACGTCTGAACAATTATCATCATTGCTCCACCTAACACCTCCCCAGAGATGCCCAGTGCCTCAGGATACTTAATACCATGCAATAATAAAGATCATGGTCAAAACACCAAGTTTACATGGCACTTCTTATATGCCAGCTAGACTTTTATAGTTAGACTTGATCCTTATTTCTTGTTGCTCCATATTTTCAAATGTTGCTCACGTGGCAAAATTTATTAGTAACTCAAACACTAGTCCTTATATGATGCTGTGTGGCAGACACACACGGGCATGTGCCAAGCGGCGAAAATGAGAATCATCTGGCCTCCGTGTTTCTCGTGAAGACATACAGGGTAGTTTTCTGTCTCTTCGGCTGGATTATTATTCTGGATAAGCGCATTCTCTACATTCTATTTTGTGTTCCCTTTTTGTTTGTTTCACCATTTAAAGGCCCCTGAGCACAGCCCCGAGTTGCTGTCCTTTGGGTGCTTAGTTAAAGAAAGCTGTGGCGTGCCTCACGGGAGAAACAGATGCAACAGCTAAGTTTCATCCTGGAGTGAGCTTCAGGGCTGCTAGCTTCCAATTAACTTACATGGTGAAGGAGCCACATTTTCAAATAAGGTGCCTTGAAAGAGAAACATAGAGAAAGGCCGGATGTACCGAGGAGCCGCTGAAAATGTGAGGGAGGGGGACGGCGACCTGGGAGCG
>CABHPQ010175187.1:39933-54670 GCA_902168405.1 Peromyscus aztecus | reverse complement strand
GGGCCAGAAAACAGAACAAGGGAAATCCAACAACCTTAGCAGATAAAACCACCGGCAAACTACCAGAGCCTCAGAAGCAACTGTAGCTGCAGCAGATAGTTCACATCCGTGCTCCTGGGATCCTGGAAGGAAGAGAAAAGGATAAGACTGAAAAAAAAATACCTGAAGAAACAGTGGCTGAAATTCTCCATGTAAAGCTGCAGCCTTGGGGAACCAAATAAACTGCAAGAGAGCCAGCAACATGTTAAACTGAAAACCAAACACAGCAGGATCCAGCCAACCTGAAAACCATATAACACCTAACAACACACTACATGCCAACAGAAATTACCAGAATAGACAATAGGCTGGAACACAGAAAAAAAAAACTCAGCAAAGTTAGAACAATCCAAATAGAATTTGTTTCTGACTACAATGGGACAAGCTAAAAAAAAGAAAAAAAAACCAACAAAAACAGAAATAGAAATATGACAAAAAGTGCCCCCAAATACTTCAAAGCTACATTATATAACTCCAAATAATCTCTGGGTAAAAAAATAAAGTCTCAAGAAACAAAAGCTATTCTAACTTTAAAAAAAAATGTAATTGAACAACTCAGACACTGAGGAACACATCCAAGACAATGCTGAAAGGAAAAACTTTATGGCACTAAATGTTGTAAAATGAGGGCCAGTCTTTAATGGATCCCATAATTTTCCACATAAAGAACCTTGGACATAGAAGCATGCCGGGGGACGCAGCCATGAACTGAACCAGCACCATGGGGTCCTGAGTTCAACCCTAGCTGTAGCAAAAATAAAGGAGAGCAAAGTGAACCCAAAGAATGATATCGTCTGAAGTTTTCTCCGGTCCCACCAGGCCCTGAAGTCCTGCAACCACGTATAAAATAATCACTCAGAGGCTTAATATTATTACAAACTGTATGGTCTATGGCAGGCCTCTTGCTAGCTAGCTCTTATATCTTTTTTTTCTTTTTTTTTTTTAAAGATTTATTTATTATGTATACAGTGTTCTGTCAGCATGTATGGCTGCTGGCCAGAAGAGGGCGCCAGATCTCATTACAGATGGCTGTAAGCCACCATGTGGTTGCTGAGAATTGAACTCAGGACCTATTAGGAAGAGTAGCCAGTGCCCTTAACCACTGAGCCATCTCTCCAGTCCTAGCTCTTATATCTTAACCCATTCTATTTATCTGTAAGTTGCCACGTGGCCACGGCTTACCAGTATTTTCACATCTTTCTTCTCCTGGCGGTGCTGGGTCTCCCAAGACCCCACCTTTCTCTTTCCTGTCTCTCTCCTTGGAATTCCTGCCTGCCTCTAAGCTCCCTTGCCATAGGCCAAAGCAGCTTATCTATTAACCAATGGGAACAACACGTATTCACAGCATATGGAAAGACATCCCTCAGCAGAATAAACTAATAGCCACAGGAGAAATAACAGAATGCAGAACAGGAAGATGGGAAAAATCAGCAAAGGGCCTGCGAGGCTGGGGAGCATGGCACCCCTAATCCCCTGACAGAATGCAAATGTCCAAGCCACACTGCCATGCTGTCTCTGACAAAGCTAAACACAGCCTTCCACCAAAACCATCAGTGGGTCTGCCAGGCATCCATCCAAGTGATGAGACAATATTCATCCACCCCCGAACCTGCACAAGAATCTTCCCAGCTAGCACTTGCTCACATTCACCAAGGACTGAGAGCCATCAAGACACCCTTCAAGAGGCCAATCAGCAAATGGCACATCCACACTGTGGAAACTATTTGCTGATAAGATGCAGGAGGCACTGAGTTAGGAAAAATTAAGAATGAGTGTTGAATGTATGCCACTAAGGAGTAAGTCCAGTTGATAAGGCTTTACACTGTAAGAATCCATTTATATGGTGTCTGGAAAGGACCAAACCATGATGCAGGTCTCTGATTGTCCAAGATTTAAGGTGGTCCTAAGAGAGGTAAGAACCTGAGTTCAGATCCTTAGAACCAATGTAAATCCAGCACAGTAGCATATGCATCTATAACCTTCAAATCCCTTGTTGGAGTAGGTGTGGCCTTGTTGGAGGAAGTATGTCACTTGGGGTGGGCTTTGGTGTTTCAAAAATCTCAAGCTGGGCCCAGTGTCTCTATCTGCTGCCTGTGGATCTGGATGTAGAACTCACAACTTCTCAGCCAGGCAGTGGTGGCACACGCCTTTAATCCCAGCCCTTGGGAGGCAGAGCCTGGCGGATCTCTGTGAGTTCGAGGCCAACCTGTTCTACAGAGTGAGATCCAGGACAGGCTCCAAAGCTACACAGAGAAACCCTGTCTCGAAAAACTAAAATAAATAAATAGATAAATAAATAAATAAATAAATAAATAAATAAATAAATAAATAAATAGAACTCACAACTTCTCTAGCACCATGTCTGTGTACTACCATGTTCCACACCATGACGCAATAGACTGAATCTCTAAAACTATAAGCCAGCCCCAATTAAATGTTTCCTTTGTAAGAGTTGCCATGGTCATGGTGTCTCAGCAGCAAAGGCAAGACTCCCCATCTCAAATAAGGTGGAAAGTGGAAGACACCAGGAGTTGTCCTGCAAGTTCTATGTGCATGCTGTGGCACATACATAGCCATACTCATATATGCACATTCATATACATACACACATCTGCATCACACATGTAGCATAAACATACAAGTTTGTTTTGTTTTTGTTTTTCAAAAGAATCTAACTACATTACAGATGTATAGATCTACCTCCCTGGAGAGGTATGGGGGAAAGTGTGGATTGAGTGGTTTTGGAAATGAGGGATGTCACTTTAACCCAAAGGCAAAGGACAGCACATGAGCACTCAGCTTCTGGCTCTGGGCCATCCCGAGGCTGCAGCTGGGTGGTTCTCTCCCCCAACGAGGTGATTCTGCAGTTCAGCCTTGAATTCCAAGTTTATCCGCAGGAGCAAATATCACTGTGCTGTTCATCTGCATGGAAAGCAGACATCAAATAAATAAATCTATCTTTAAATCGGCAAAAGTTGACCTGCTTCGCTTTTGTCTTCTGTATGTAGAGAAGCCCACATGTGCGCCTGAGTGTACATGTTCACGTGTGCACATGTGTGTTTGCACACGTGTAGAGGTCAGACGATAACCTCAACTGTTGTTTCCCAGGCACCTCTCCACCTTATTACTTTGTGGCAGAGTCTCTCTCTTGGGCCTGGAACTCCTGAAGCAGGCTAGGCTGGCTATCAGCGAGCCACAAGGATCTGCCTGCCTCCACTTCCCCAGCAATGTCATGTACTTTTTGTGTTTTGTTTACACTGGTTCTGGAGATTGAACCTGGTGACTGGGTTGTCTCCTCAGCCCAGAGATGTCTCCTTTTAAGAGACCTGGTTTCCCCATTCCCTAAGCATAAGCCTGGCAGGTCTTGGTAATGGGGGATTTTGGAGGGGCTGACAATTAGAAAATGCAGAGGACACTAGGATCCCTAAATGTGTGGCTCAATGTATACCCTAAGCCTGGCCAAAGGAAACTCAACATGGACTGCTGGTGAGAAAAAGTGTTTTGTGTTGGATGGGAGCTAAATCCAGCAGGGCTAATAGCATATTAGATCCTGCATATTGTGATATCAACAGGAGAAGATAAGAGCCCAGGACACGCCACCCCACGGCTCTACTGAATCCATCCTGACTAGGGAAAGAGAAAAGGAGGAAGGCCTGATGTTCTTTGTGTAAACATCTGAGCTGCACAGGGGCTCTGACCAGTGTTTTCTTTGACACAGTTAAGGAGCTTGGAGGAGCAGCCATGTTCTAACATGTCCAAAGGCTGATGCTGCTGTGAGGGCAACTCTTTCTTCTCCAGAGTGACAATGGCCCCTGGCCACCAGCCCGACCTGTCTGAGGGAACTACCAGCAGAGCCTGCCCACCGCTCCCACAGCCCTCCTTCTGCTGGTTCAGACAGGCCACTCTACCTTTGCCTCCACACCCAGAGTTCCAGCTCAAGTTCATGCATCTGCTTCCCACCTCAACCATGGGACATCTCAGGTTCAATAGAAAGAAGCCCAAGAAGGCTGCCACTCACCCAACTTCACACGACTTGAGAGGCACAGCAGCATGTGGACCTGAGAAAGGCCACTCTGTCCACTGTGGGTTCCCCCTACTTTCTCACTAACAGTAACAGCGACTGCTAACGAGCTAATGATTCTTATGATTGCAGAGAAACTGTCACCCTTCCTTCTAAAACCAAAGATAACTTTTCCCTTCCCATGGCATCCCTCCTTCCTTCACAAAACAGCAGAGAAGGCTAAACACACCTGGTTGCTTTTGAGACTGGCCCAGGGTGCGGGAACCTTGGCATGTGACAAGAAACAGACGATCCTTGAGGCCCATCTTCTTTCTGAGAATCATGTTCTATATCAGGTGGGGGAAGAGAACCCTCCTGGCTGAGATCTGCCTGGGAAAGCCAACTTTCTCTCTTCCCATAACACTTTGAATAGTTAAAATGTTAATATTTTTCTGATCTCTAGGAACCAATGGTGATGGGAAAAGGTTACTTTTGAGATCCTCAAAGGATCTTGAAATTTAAAAGAAAATTATTTTTAAGAAGTAACTTGAGAGCAGATACAGAGTTGGACTTTAGGCAGACGGTGATTATGAGTGTGCTAATGTGCCTGGAGCTAGAACATCCCACGTGGATTCTGTGATAAAGGCTGGCAGCTGGCAGGAGTGTCTCGTGACATGGAGGAGTGAGGTACTGCTGTACAGCGGACAAGCAGGAGAACACACGGGCTGCAGGGTCCCAGCTGCTCCTGCGGGTCCCACTCATCAGGACGGGTCAATCAGGCAGTCGCTTACAAGCTCTGCAACCCAGAAAAAGCTCCCCATCTTCCTCAGTTTCCTCCTCTGTGAAGTGGGAGTTATAGTAGTGATGATTCCGTTAGTGCTAGCGTTTATGGAGATGATGCCCAACACAAATTTTAATAAAATAGAATGATAAAATTAAAACCTAGAGCTTACATTTGGCTGTTTTAGAAAATTCATTCAGAGATGCCTCCTGGGTTATAATGTCTTCTAGATTTGTTCATGCTATAGAAAATAGTAGAACCTTTTTGTTGTTTACTTTGTCTTGTTTTGTATTTGAGACAATGTCTTGTGTAGCCCAGGCTGAACTGGACTTGTTCCATTTCTGAAGCCAGCCTTGACCTCCCAGTCTTCCTGCTGCCTCCTGACTACTGGGATCAGATGTGTCCACCACAATGCCACAAAGAAAGCTGGTTTCTTTACTTTGAAAGACTAATAGTCCATTATATATACATACACACACACACACACATACACACACACACATACACATATATATGTGTGTATGTATATATATACATATATATAGTATATATATATTGTTCCCAAGGCCTTTAAAATCATTAAACTCATAAGACAGAGAGTGGAGTGATGGTACAAGATGCTGAGAAGGGAGGTGATGGGGAATTGGAGATGATTGATGGGTGCAAGTTCCTGGAATGCTGGGTAATGAGTTCTGAGGAGCTTCTGCACAAACTGCATATAGTTGGCAAGATGTTATGTGCACTTATGAATGCTGAAAGAACAAGACTTATGTGAGATGTTCTTCACACACAGATATATACAGCATACACACATATACAAATAGACATGCACATATGTAATATATTAGCATGCACATATATACACATAAACATACACATAATACATAGACATGCACATATTGATATGAACACACACACACACACACACACACACACACACACACAGAGCAGTACACCACAACCACCACCAAAGAACAACAGGACATTTGGGAGGTGATGGCCATGTTTGAAGTCTATGTACCAAGGAGGTTTGCATGTGTCCAGGATGCACCCAATGTACACATTAGATATGTGCACTTTTATGTAGCAGCAGTTCCTCAGTAAAGCTTCAGAAGCGAGTCGTAATGACACCAGTAACACATGTGCAAAGAAGCCTTCAGTCAGATATGGAGCAGAGACCTCCCTTCTGATCAGTGCTGGCAGGGCCCTGCGGAGCTCTGCATAAAGCACACTCTCTTTTCTCATCCAGGAAATGAAGAACTCGGCTAAGAACTCTGGCAGGCTCTCACACTTGTCAAGAGAGGCGATGCCAAAGACTGCAAGAGACAGTGCCCCAAGAGCCCTAAAGTGGCATGTCTAAGAGATTTGCAGGAGGCTCATTGGCCCACACACCTTCCAGGATGTTAAAAATTTGAACCAAGAGCTGAGAATTAATAAGATGCAGGAGGATAGAAAGGATACTAACCGCGATGTAGCTACTTCATTTGCCTGGCCTTCTGCAGAAAGTCCATGAATAAAGAAAGCAACCCAGTCACCTTATTGAGACCCAAATGCCTTTGTCATCAATCACAGATGGACGGCAGGGAAGGCTGCATGGAGTCTGATGGATTAAATCTTCCCAGGAACAATTTCTGCTTTTGGAGAAACAGAAAAACCTGTCTGCTTTCATCCCTCGTGCTCAATTATAGCCCACAGTTCAGTTAAGCACACCAGACACCTGCTTCTCCTGAGACGAGGGTCAGAGTGAGGACTTACATGAGCACATGTCCTTCAGACTTTCTGGAGGGAAACAGAAAGACAGTGCAGATTAGGTCTCCTTCAACGTGTGTCTTAGGCACTGACTTAGGAAGTGCATGTGGTCCTTAGCTCCTACACACATACACACACATACACACACACACACACACACACACACACACACACACACCTGTGTTTTCAGCTCTGGAGAACAGGTGGGAACAGCGTGACCCCACTCAAGCACTGGGATCAGAATAGAAAAATATGTGTTAGAAAACACCACATGATCCAAAGTATTTCAACAAACAAACAAACTTAACTTCTACAGAAGGGTGTATAGCTGAAAATCAAGTGATGACCATGGACTCCTGGCCACAGTCTTGCTAGATTTTATTTCCAATGCAAAGAAGTCCACTGCCTCACTCTGAGTGGCTGGAGCTCAGCCTCACATGCTATCACAAGCATTTAATTTACTTAGAGGCAGTTGATAGCAAAGCGCAACCTTTAAGGACACGATGCAACCTTGAGAGTACACGCTAACCTTGATGCTGACGGGGGTGGGGACTTCGGCCAGATGGCATCTCACAGATCTCTTTAAAGATGGGGCTTGGTCCTCTGATGGAGGAGACATTTCCTTGGCATTCACCAGTTCTTAGATCCCGGATTATGTTGAGATTTGATGACATGTAACAATATCAGTCCTCTCTCCACTGAGGTTCTGATCGTAAGAACAAGGACATACTAACCATGTTGTCTAGGACTATCAAAATTCTTCAAGAAATAAGGTCTGCACTGAAGGGCCGACTAGACACTGGCTAGCACCTGGCAGGGGAGCACTCTCGGGGTGAGTTAAAGGTGCCAGCACTGTGTTTCATGTTCTCATCCCCAGCAGAGCCCCTGTGCAGGTAGAAGGAGACTTTTTCTATAGTCACACAGCATAAGGGGCAACTCAACGTCCACAACTTGGAAGCTGAGCACCCACCTGCTCGAAATTTTAACAATGTTGACCCATCTAAGTGTCTTCTTAAAGGAAGGGGCTGAGCACAGGCCACTTTTGTTGGTTGGTTTGTTTGTTTGTTTGTTTGTTTGGTTGGTTGGTTGGTTGGTTGGTTGGTTGGTTGGTTGGTTGGTTTACATGGCAGGCTTTCCTGCTTCTAAGCCATTCTGTTGTCACTGAAAGGAAAAGTGAACGCAGCTGCTCTGAGGGAAAAGATGTGGAGGAAACTCCCATGCACATCTCTGAGTGAAAGCCCCGAGGAGCTGCCCACTCTGTGATTCTGGAAGGAGATGGAGCTGTGCAGAGTCAGTGAGGGATCGGCAGTGGGCAGGGGTTTGAAGGAGGTCCTAAAACAGGGAAACTACTCTGCACGATACCATGGAAACTGTCAGGCGGACATACGGAAGTCATCTTACATTTGCTCAGAGCCAGGAGGCCCAGTGTGAACTGGACAGGGAACAGTGGCAGGCAGATTTGGGGTCCTCAGTTGAAGCACGTGACCTACTCCAGCAGGGATGTGGACAGTGGGAGATTCTGGGGGACAGAAGTTATATGGGAATTCTGTGGTGTCTGCTCAACTTTACTATTAATCTACAAACTTTCTAAAAAAAATAGAGTCATTAAGTAACTATAGGTTAACACCAGGCCACTTAATTCCAGTTTCTATATCACAGGAAAAAAATATTGACCAGTGAAATGCAGATTGATACTGGTCTTAACTGGGACACTTGACAAATTCTCCATCTTTTACTTGTGTATAATTCCTTCTTAAGGATGTCATTACATAGAAAACCTGGGCCTGTGAGGTGATTCAGTGGGTAAAGGCACTTGCCACCAAGCCTAACTGAGTTTTATCCCTGGAATCCATACAGGGGAAGGCCAAAACTGACTCCTACAACTGGTCCTCAGACCTCCACAGGCATGCTGTGGCACATACATACACACACAAAATTTTTAAGATGGTCTATTGCTTTCTTGTTAAAGTCTGTTCCCTTAAAACAATGCCCCGATTTAATGCCAGTTGAAAAACGCACTTCATAGTGCACATGGACGTGATAAAGGAAAGAAATCCCCATAGGAAAAAGAGTGCTGTGGCCAGAGGGGAGAGCAAAGTGGGAGGAAGGGGTAAGGACAGGAGGTGCGGATGAGCCTGTCCCCGTTGGCTAAGGTGGGCTTGCCAGCCAATGAGAGGTCATGAACATAAAGAAAGATGTAGTCCAAGCGCATTCACAGAACATTTGCTTCTGAACGACTGCTAAGTGAAAACAGCGGAGATTTTATTCCGGGGGCGTTTAACGACTAGCCCATTTGGGGCCCACAGAGCCGAGTCAATCATTACACAGACACCCACTCCAGCGGTTATGTGGGTTTCTTGGGTTGTTTCCTTTTAAATCAGAAGTTCTCAAACAACTTCAAGTTCAACCACAATTAAACCCACTGAAGAGCATAAGAGAGTACACTTTAGAGGTCCTCCATTTGGCTCATAAAATCTCAGCACAACAAACCAGGAAATATTCAATTATTCCTAGGACGCCATAAACATTTTACGGTTGGGTCATGTTATTCCTCTGAAGTCTCTGAGGCAGGATGTTTGGTCTGCACCCGCCTCCCACATCCCCTCACTCCCTTCCCCACCGCCTCCCCCCAACCCCTACTTGATCTTTTTTAAAGACTTCAGGGATGAGTTTGCTTTTCAGTCTTCACTGTCTTTCTTCACATCAGTGTTCCCAGAGGAGATGAGCTCTCAGGAAAGGTGACCTCCGCGATCTGGGAAGCCCCTAGAGCTGTTCCATGATAGAAGAATTCCTTCCTGCTAGACAGAGGCCAAGTGGTGCCCAGTGAACTCAAAATGGGTGCCCCTGGGGGAAATGTTTGCCCAGCCCACACTTGTCCCAAGTCAAAAAAACATTCTCTGTGTCCCTTCACTTGCCACATTGCTGCCCTGCCAGCCACTCCCTAAAGCCTGGGGCTCATTGCACGTCTAATCCGTGAGAGTGTGCACCAATGGAGTTCAAACGACAAGGTCAGCTCTGTTTTGTTCTGGATTGCCCTGACCTTGAACCTCCGAGTCGTGAATTTCTAGTTTGTTCTGAACCAAATAAAAACAGCTAATGGCTGCAGAGCATTTAATGTCTGCACCACACAGAGTAACTCCCAGGAGTCGCCTTCTGAATCTCCACTTCACAAAGCAGAACACTGAATCACAGAGAGGCAAGACTCATTCCCGAGATCAGAGTGCCAGAGCCTTCCCAAGATGCTGGCCAAGCCAGGATTCAAGAGGAGGAGGGCACAGAGCTGCCTGCTGCCTGCCTTGTTGCTAGGTCACCCCTCCGCAGCATCTCAGTGATACTCTGGACCCTCATTGTATTCCCATTTCCCAGGTTCAGTTCCTCCCTCAATGGTTCTAGTGTCCCTACATCTTCCAGGTCCCCCTTTCCTTGTGGCACGTCTCTTTGGGAGAAGTGTCTTTGCCCTGGCTTTCACCCATTCACTCCAGTCCTCAGGGGACCCGCTGCCAGTTCCCATCCTGGATCTGTTCCCTAATAGTGTCACTTTCATGTCTCATCCAGATAGCCCTGTCACCCACTGTTACTTGTCACTAGGTAATGTGTGGGGCTTTCTTGAATGGACTCCATCCAACAGCTAAGCAAGGGGTTGGGCTGAATTAGAAAGCACCCTAAATGCAGAAGGCTTTGTGCTTACTCTTCTACAAGGCAGGCTCAGTTTTTTCCAAATGCCTAAGCAGACCCACCCCACCGACACCCCCAGCCCACCTCCCACAGCCCAGTGTCACTAAGCCCTCGGTCTTAGACTGCCTTTGCCTTTGCCTTTTTCAGTAGCCTGATGTCTCGGCTTAGCCAGAATTGACAGAGATAGCAATAGGGAGACAAGAGAGGCATGACATTTTAAATAACTATTTGCTTTTTTTTCCTTTGGTTTAGTGTTTTTTTTTTTCTTTATCATTTGTGGGTACATATGTACGTGTGTGTGTGTGTGTGTGTGTGTGTGTGTGTGTGTGTGTGTGTGTGTGTGTATACTAATGATGTGGGGTGCATGTCTTGGGTGTGGAGTCAGCTCTCTCCTTCTACCTTTGCCTGAGTTCTAGCCACTGAGCCCAGGGTGTCACAGCCAGCACCACCCTCTTCCTCTTGGCCTAATTCTGCTTTGTTTTGAGTAAGTCTCACCATGTGGCCCAGGCTGGGGGGGTGGCCACTAGTAGATTGCCCATGTGAATAGCTCCACATGCATGCCCATAGAGGCAGCACCAACTGGACAGATAAAAATATCTGATATAAAATACAATATGTATATAAAATTGAAAATAAATTTAAAAACTACAAAATTGAGCTTAGCAGCTAAAAAGAGTGGGGATGAAATCTCTAAGCTCTGAATCAGTAGATAGGAAAATAACTCTAAAAAAAAACTATCTGATTTTAAGAAGATAAAGAGAAGGAAGAAGTTGAAATCCACAAATGAAATCCAATAAATACCAGACACCAAATAAGGGTTGTCGTTTAGGCCTGCAGAAATAACAATAAACAAAAGAATTGCAATTGGGTTAAATGCCTCACATAAAAATACTTCCACTGGAAGAAGCAACACTTGTCTGTGTGTGTGTGTGTGTGTGTGTGTGTGTGTGTGTGTGTGTGTGTGTGTATGTAATATGCAAAAGGCATTCCTACCATCTGAGGCTGAAATGAATGCTAGCAGAGAGCAAGCTGGTGTCACATTGCTGGTCTCAAGCAAGGTGATCCTGCTGCAGTTACAATACAACACTGTTCTGAATCACAGAAGAGGCGAGGAAACAGAGCTAGAGCACTTCAGAACAAGTTTGAGCCAGACACAGTTTTAAACAGAATGAATTAGAAGTTGAAAGAGGAACATGGAAAACGCAGCCTGCACAGTCATAGTGAGCTGGTATATTTCAATAGCTAACCAATGTAATCTAAGATGATCTGAGGAAGAAAATTGCAAGCCTTCCTAAAGAACACAGGGAGAAGGCTGAGCCTAAAATGTTTCCAGGTTTGTACAGAGTGGTTTAAAAACTGATCATTGACTGAGACATGAAGAAGCAAATTTTAATAAATGCCAAAGAAGCAATATTCCACAGAAAATAAGCGCTGGACTCTGTCATGTATTGACCTTGCCCCCCAATGGAGCCCGCAGCAAGCAGAGCAAGACCCTTAAAGTCATTGAGGAGAGCAGTCCTGCTGCTCAGCAAATCACAACCATGTGCCTGCCCCCAAACACTCTGAGGGACCCTGGTGTGTCCTTGTGAAGGAGCAAACCCAGCTCTGTGTTGCCTCGGATCTCTCTGGCATGCTAGACTTCTTAGTGAAGCCAGTAGTTCATCACCCCAAATCTGTGTAAACGCCTTGAGAATTAGACCCCAAGAATGTATATGCCCACCCCCACCCACCTTGAATCCTCTGAGCCACCCAGGTCCTCAGGGACTTATCAGGCAACCAAGACTCTGCCTGATGCCTCTCCACGTGAGATTTATCCGTTGCTTATGGTAACGAATATCCTTCTAAAGTACAGGGACAAGCATGAGTGACGGGAAAGCATTTGACTGACACTTTCTCCGTCACCCGGTTGTCATTTCTGAGAGAAAAAGAGACGATGACTGGGAAATTCTGCAGTCTGGAGCAGAGCAAGAAAGGATGGGTATATGAAGGGAGAGCCAGCATGCAAATGTGTGTGAGGGCACATGTGTGTGTAAGAGCATATGTGTGGATATGTGAGTGTGTCAGAGTATGTGCGTGCATAAGAGTGTATGTGTCTAAGACTGTGTCTGAGTGTATAAGAGCATGTGTGTAAGAGTATTTGTGTGAGGGTGTGTGTAAGAGCATTGGTAGTACTCTTAAAAATGCACAAGTTGTGTGTGTGACTGTGTGTATAATGTGAGTATGTAAGTGTGTTAGGGTATATGAGTATGTAACATGTATCTGTCAGCATAGTATTCTTGTAACTCAATACCCAAGGGAATTAGCTTGTAAAGGAAAAAGGTTTATTGGGGCTCAGGATTCTATAGACCAAGTCCAAGACCAGCCAGTCCAAGACAAGCTTCTCCATGGCTCTGGCCTTTGGCAAGGGCGATGTGCTGTAATGGGGGCAGATGGCAGAGCAACTGCTTGGGCGTGAGACAGGGAACCAAGTGGATCACCAGGGTCTTACAATCCCATTAGAGGGCACACCTCCAGGACTGACCTCCCTGACAGAGTCACCCTGCCCAAATATGCCAGTCTAGAGACCATGCCTAATTTTAACACATGCCTTTGGGAGATATCCAACCTCCAACTATAACAGAGTATGTGTGTATACCATAAGTATGTACACAAAAATAAGCACATAGGAGTCTTCACTGTGGGAAGTCCATGTAGCTCAGGATGTGCTGGGTACTGGGAGGGGGGTGTTTCAATAAATGTAACAGAAACACACACACACACACACACACACACACACACACACACAAAATGATGAAAGAAAAGCCTAAGAGCCATGTACATCTTGCTGCAGTTTTCCTAGCAGGGTGGTGAACAGACTGCAATTAGGTTTTCTTTAACTCTGGGCTGTGCTCTGATGTACAAATCCCAGAGGCAGGGATTGGTGGGGTGGGAGGGCGGGGGTCAGCAGTGGTTGCCTTGGTATCCATTGTGCCATGACATCACCAAGGCAAAGTGCTCAGAAAACCTGTGTTGTTAAGATTTTAGTGCCATGGCCCAGACGCACAGCTTGCAGCCACTCCCCCAAGCATGGCAGAAATGGACAGAAACTCTCAGGTTCCCTCCAGCAACAGCCTCTCAGCAGCCACCATTCCCTTATGACCCCAGAAATCTCCAGATCAGCCATGTTTGGAAACCCCTCAGTGAGGCCCCTCAGACTGGGAGCTTAAAACAATGAACATTTGCTAGCTCCGACATCCAGGTCTGCAAGGCTTCAGAGGATGCTGTTGCCCATGTTGTCTGTGGGTCTGGGCTGGCAACACTGACAGTCTGCAGCACATGTGTGTGCCATGAGCTCTGGGACTGAACAGGATGGTTGTTGAAATGCAACATGAGCAACATTCAGAGATGGTGACAACCTGTTGACACTATTTTTAGAAGAATTGTCAATTAGCTGTTTCTCAGAGACAGAGACACTTTCTGATAAATGCTGCCATGCTAAACAAGACCCTGGGTATCCCCAAACAACAATTTAGCACATTACACTGAATACCAGAAGAATAGACTTTCTGATTTATCTCCCAAGTACACAGAAGGTAGCAACTTGATTTTTATCTGTGTGGCATTTTCAAGGTAATACAAGCCATTGCTCCTTTAATTTGCTCTAGGCTTTGGGAGGCAGATCAATATGATTAATAAATCACATTGAGCATGGACTGGATTGATATTTGGTTAAATATTAACAGACTTACCTGGTTTTCTTTGTCCTCATCGGTGGAGCCCAGTCAGAAGTCACTGGCATTCGGGGACACTCATAGCACACAGAGATAAAAGCAGGGCCTTCCTGATTATTATGGGCAGTATATTATTTCAGAAATGTCAGTCCTGATTTTCAACACATGAATGAAGTTTAAATAGAAATGTTTCCATTTTAACTGGCTAATCTTTCCTTCTTCACACATGCCAGTGGTGCTCAGCCTTTGTATCTGTCTGAACACGATCAGCCACCCGCACTCACTATGACAATAATTCTCAGTGGAGCGTGTGAATTGAGAGAGAGAGGTCCATTGCAAACGAGTGGCCAGTGGACTGTGGTATGCCTTCTGCTGCAGTCCCTGTGAGTTCCTCAGGGATTCCTCCACCAAAGGAGAGAGAGCAGTAATGGAGACAGTAATCTCAACACACAGGTTTCCACCATTCTTTAAGAATATGGATGAAACTAGAAAATATCATCCTGAGTGAGGTAACCCAAACCCAGAAGGACAAACATGGTATGTACTCACTCATAAGTGGATACTAGATATAAAGCAAAGAAAATCAGACTGCAACCCCCAGAACCAGGGAGACTATATAGCAGGGGGGACCCTAGGATGACTGTGGCTTAGAATAAGTTTTGGTTTTACTCAATTACTGGGCAAGCCTCAGTGAAACATTTCACTATTAGGATAAGAACTTATACTGTATCAAGCTGATAATAGAAAATAAATAAATAAATACATACATACATACATACATAC
>CABHPQ010175187.1:0-39833 GCA_902168405.1 Peromyscus aztecus | reverse complement strand
TGCTGGTTTCCAGTTGGATCTTCATCTCCTTTGATTCTGTTGCCCCCGGTCTGCGGGCCTGGGCTGTCAGCCCTGACCGGTAGCAGCACCTGTGCCAAGAACTCGGGGCTTCACTGGCTGGTTGGTGAAACACAACATGAGCAGATGTTCAGAGATGGTGGCAACCCATACCAGCCCTGTGAGCTAGACTCTGTCTGTGTCAACATTAGTGTCTAAGAACTGGGAAACTGAGGCTGGCTAGTAACAAGGTGAAGGCTGTGTCAGGAGCAGAGCCAGGATCCAAACCAGGTGCTCCTCTTCTGTGAATTGAGCTCCTCCCCTTGCCAGGCTAAAGTGATGTCATGGCACCATGCCTGGGAACAGAGTTGCCTCCTGGAAGTCCAGAAGTTTCCACATCTGGCAGCCAGCCCACCTGGCACACTAGGCTTCTAAATAAGAAGCATGGCACACCATGCTCTGGAGTATTCCCAGAAGTCAGCACACTGGATTCTGAAGTAGCAGGAGTAGCCGGTAGCTGGCTTGCTGACCCTGGCGGTATGAGCACTCACTGTCCATCCTAAGCTAATGTGCTAACCAATCACAGTTCATCGCTCCCACTCTATAAGTAGTTGCCCATGTTCAATAAAGCAGATGCTCTTCCCTGAAACTGACTCCAGAGTGGTTCATCTCTACACCCTCTACTGACCTGCAGACATTGTGGTCTTGCTGGGGGATGAGCTGGTAATGATGGCATGCTGTCTCATTATTCTTCCAACAAAATATCTCTTAGAGACAAAACTAAATTAACCAAAACCAAAACCCAATGCATCTTCAAGTGGGCTAGAAAGAGAATCCATCCTGCTGGTACTTGGGTGAGTGTCCTGTCCTCTCCCTCCAGCACACTCCCTGAGCACCTCCAGAGCTATGTGGCCTTGTGGCAGCTGTGTCTTCTGACAATACTTGGTCAGGAAGAGGGGGGCATTGCTCATCTTTATCCTCTGAGCAGTACCTGCATGAAATGCTCAAGTATGTTGGATGAGTCTGTAAGAGGAAACATTTAAAACTCCCTCAACTTTCTAACTATCTATGCCAAGATGACATTCCATAACCTTTGCCAATGTTTTCTTACACAGTGGCTCTCATGGCCCATATCCACCCTTCCCAGGTAGACAGGCTATCTTTCTGAGCAGAAGTAATTCCCACTAAGCTGGGCGATGATGCTGCTGTTACTGTACTTACTGTGCAAGTATAAGAACCTGAGTTCCAGCCTCAAAATCACAAAGAACCCACACTAAAAAAGAAAAAAAAAGAGGCATGCTAGAGGGGCAGAGATAGACAGCACTCATTGGCCAGCCAGGATGAGACACTTAATGCCTAAAACGGGTAGGGTTAGTCTTTTCCACAAATTATTTTAAGTTTCTGGAAGATTCGATAATTACTTATTATATGGACTCAGAATTATCACTGGAATTCAATTTCCCTTTTACCAGCCAAGCAAAGGGGCTATCATGGGGCGGTGGGGAGAGAGAAACCAACAGAGTCAACTTAGACAAAGTCACTCAAAGCCTTTAAGCCTCAATTTCTTCCACTTCTAAATGGAAATAATTGAACACCTATGGAGAAAGTTTTCATTAATTCTTAATTAAGTATTTAAAATTGGCTCTCTGTGATTCCTACCCCCTCCTCTCTTAGTGAGCAAAACCAACTAACTGACTGCAATACATTTTCCCACTCACAGCTAGCCGCTCTCTTCACTGGGTTTTAGAACGCAATTCTCAGAAGTATGGAAAAATCTACATGTGAAGCCGAATGGGCTCCTGCCTCCTACCAGCAGCAGGGCAACTGGAGACCGCACTGAGCAAGACACCTGGACCACTCACCAGGCACATCACAAGTCCTTGTGACCTCTTCCACCCTTGTGAGAAAGAGCTGCCCTTATTTGGGGCATCAAAGACACAATATCCGCATAGGAATGTGCATTTAAAGTATGATTGCAGCCTTGCCTGGTGGCTCAGGCCTCAGATCTTAGATATTGGAGAGGCGGCATCTAAGTATCTAAGGCAGGAGGATCACAAGTTCAAGGCCAGCCTGAGCAACTTGGTGGGGTTTGGTCTCAAAGTAAAAAGTAGAACAGACGGCGGCAATGGAGCTCCTTGGTAGAATGCTTTCTCTGCATGTGTAAGACCTGGGGTTCAATCTCCAGTTTTTAAACGAGAAAGCAATTATGAAGAATTTAGTTAATACAGCATTGACCCAGGCTAGCCAGTGGGCTTGGGATGAGAGGGTTCAGCATGGGACTAGAACAGTGACATGAAAAGACAGTTGTAGTCATTCCTGAGTGGGACTACTCATCCCCTGCTGGTAGCTGAGTGGCTCATGAGAGCTCATCCCTTCCTCTGTGCATAGTCAGGTACCTGCTGGAGACATCCCCAACCTCCTGCCGGAGAAGCACATCCACTCTAATGCACATGGTGCTCCTATCACAGTGTCAAAGAGCAGGCAAGGACTTTCAAGTAGGGTAAAAAGAAGAAAGGAAGAAGAGAGCTTTGAATAAGGCAGAGCAATGACAGCGACTGCCGATGAAAACCCTCTGAGGTGGAAGGTTCCTGAAGGTCATTTAGCACTGAGCGGGGAGGGAAAACTCTGGTCAAGAGTTTGAGATGGAAGCCTGAAATGTGGCTTGGAGGTTAACAGTGCTTGATGCTCTCGCAAGAGGACCAAAGTTTGGTTCCCAGCACCCGTACTGAATGGCTTACAACCACCAATAACTCCAGCTTCAGAGGCTCAGACATCCTCTTCTGTGCTCTGCAGATCTCCTCACATATGTGTGTATACATATATGCATAAACTGGAACGTAACATAAACATACACATATGTGCATATATAAATTATAATTTTTAGAAAGAGGTTGAGATGACCCAGGATTTAGGCTGGGAGTCTAGAAACATACAGGGGATTTTCCCTACAGATTTTCCTATCTGATGTAGGAACCCTACACAGACCAGCATAACTATGACTTGTGTAGGTCCTTTCAGAGACCCTCCTCTCTTTCCTCCCAAGTGACCTTTGCTGTTTCCTGAAGTTTAGTGTGTTGGTCTCATCTTCCAACTAGATTGCACATGTATAGAAACAGAGTTGTCTATTTTTGTTCTGTTCACAAGAAGCTGTACCCAGTACTTTGAGACTCGGCCTGTGTGGCACAAACATACCCTTGGCCATCTCTGCAACACACAGAGCTAGACTAGACGCTTCCTTTGGCCAGGAGCTAAGAATCAGAGGGACCCAAACCACCAACCAAAAGAACAGGTTCCCTTTATCTGACCTTGAAAATTTGATGCTAAACTTTTCACCTTTTCACTTTTTCTCCATACTGAGAGGAGAGAAATAAGGAGGGGGGCAGAGAGAGGGAGGGGCAGAGAGACAGAGAACATCCCGTTTTCACTAAGTTCTGCCTTGGTATGTCATGGTGTTCTGCTTTCCTTTGTTACTCTGATAAACCACTGACCAAGAGCAACCAAGGGAAGAAAAGGACTATTCAGCTGACACCTCCAAGTCATACTCACTCACCGAGGGATGTCAGGGCGGGAACCGAAGCAGAAACCGTGGAGGAACACTGCTTGTTGGCTCACTCACGGCTCATGCTCATCTAGCTCTCTTCTGTAGGCCAGGACCACCTGCACAGGGAATGGTGCTGCCCTCGGTGGGCGGGGCCCTCCTGCTTTCATTCATAATCAAGACAATCCCCATGGACACGCCCATAGGCCAAGCTGGTCTAAGGCTCCTCCATCCAGGTTCTCCTCTTAGATGACTCCAGGCTGTTGACAAAGCCGACTAAGAACCAGAAGGAAGGAGAGCCAAACACTACTCTATGAAACATGGGAAAATGAGATTTATTGCCTCATAATTGCCCTCCTATTATGTTTCATTCCCTGTGTGTTTGTCTTGCTGAAGGGAAGCAGGAGGAGGACTTGAAAGCCCCACAGGATATACAACAAAGTGTCAGGAATGACAATGTGAATTAAGGATGCACAATTCACCAACTCTAATAAAATCTCCTTTATTTATGTGTGAGAGCTAATGTGTTCTGGCATGCTCCTAATTCCTGTTTTGTTATTTATGAAATGGAAACCTGACAATTCACTAAATCACTATGAGCCATCCCTTTTACAATCTGTTTCATTTTCTGGGCACAGATTATTATTTTATTATTATTCAGGAATCATACTGGTTCTCAATGATTCAAATTTTGCAATAAGGAGTAAACTAGTTTGGCAGTTTCGAATGACAGAAACATAGGCTTCTTCACCATAAATTCTGCTGCCATATGCCTTCTTTAGTGCAGAAACTTCATTTGTGTCGCACCTTTGGGTTAAGGATGTAAGGAAACACTGTAACAGAGTTCCTATCAAAACCAGAAAGGTGAATTTTGAGGATAGTTCATCCGCAAAGGCACTAACTATACAAGAGGCAGGAGGCCTGGTTGGAAGGCTCAGGTTCCCGGGGCAGCTGTAGTCTGGGCCCACCTTGAGTCCTGGCAACAAGGGAAGAGGAGATGATTGCCAGCTTCTACAAGGCAAGACATGTTGACAGACAGTTCACCCTGAAAGAACAGCTTTTAGTTGGGACCACAACTAGATCCACAGAAGATGCCCAATGGGATAAATGTTCTGCCCTCATTCTCCTTCCTACCACCAATCCCTTTCCAGATGCCCCTCATTCTTAGGACTGAGAGCAGAGACAAATGGTCCAGGGCACTGGAAACAGAAGCCCTGCTGTACAAAGGTCAGGACAGCTCCATGGGGACATCAGGCCCTGGTGGAGGGCTGGAAGTCAGCACCTCCAATGAACAGCTGAAAAGGAAGGCTAGAGACGCAGCTCCGCTGCCATGGTGCTTGTCTAGCATGCACAAAGCCCTATATGAACCAGACACGGTACTGTGTCCCTGCAAATCCCAGCACTCAGCAGGTGGAGGCAGGGGGATCAGAAGATGAATCTAAGAGTCATAATGAAGCTAGATGAGATACATGAACAATGAAAGAGGAGCCCCGTGGACTATCAGAGGGTCAAGTCTCATTAAAGTGAAACATAAAATTGTAAACTCTTTCTAGAATAAAGTACTGCTGCCCTTTAAAGCAGAGAGTAAGGTGACCCCACTCCTAAGGGAGTTATAACTTATAGATTTCTTTGCCTACTTTTTGGAAGAGATAAGAATTGGAGTTTTTTTTTAAAAAAAATGGAATTTCTTATTATGTTTGAGGCTCTGATTCTTAAAAATTTAATATATTCAAAGTTTCAAATATTAGGTAGACTGGCAGTCCAGTTGTCATAGTTTGAGCAGTTGATGGGAAAGCTTGCATACATATGTATGTACAGAGAAGTGCAGGCCAGTGGTCAACCTGGAGGGTCATTCCTGGCTGTCATACACCTCCTTTCAGACAGGGTCACTCACTTGCCTAGGACTTGCCAGCTAGGCTGAGCTGATGGGCCAGCAAGCTGCGGGGTTTGCCTGTCTCTACCGCCCAGTGCTGGAATCATGACCACAAGCCAGTGCACTCAGCTTTCACATGTGAATCCTGGGGATGGAGCTCGGGTCCTCCTGCTTTGCTGGCTGAGTGCTGTCTTCAGAATTCAATTTGATTACTAATTGGCTATTTTATGGCCCTTTCTTCAGAGGGAATAAAAGGTAAGACGTAGCCTGGATCTTAGTATGTTGACCAATACAATCCTGAAACAGGAAGAAGCTTATTCTAGCCATGTTTGAGATTCCCTGTATGAGCGGGCTCTTCCCTCAGGATGCTGAGTATGCTCAACTCAAGTTCCTGATATAAAATGCCAAAGTGGGGCTAGAGAGAGGCTTCCGTGGTTAAGAGCATATGCTGCTCTCCCGGAGGACCCAAGTTTGGTTTACAGCATCCAATTGCCTGTTATTCTAGCTCCAGGGGACCCGATTCCCTCTTGTGGCCTCCATAGGTACCCATGTTCACATGCACAGATTCACAGACAGACATACACATATAAATAGAAAATAATAATAACAACAATGATAATACATAAAATGGCCAAGAGTTTGCATGAAGCCTACACACCATCCCTGTACTTTGAAGCATCTCCACTTCACTTACATGATTTCATACTGTGTAAATAGTTGCTATGCTGTAGCTTTAACCAATGGCAACAAGGAAAGCATCTGTGTTCAGTACAGATGCATTTTCCCCAATATATTCATTCTGCATTTGGTTGAACACAGAGATGCAGAACTGAGAGTTACAGAGTCTGACTGCACTTGCTTACAAAGGGCCTTAGAGGAACTGGTCTGAGGTGATGGGATTTTTCTGTAATCATTAATAAAGGGAATTAAGCAAATGTGAAGAATAAGTTTCTATAATCAGCTTTACTACAGAAAAATACTGAGTGATGAGCACTGAGGATGAAATAAAAGTTGGGGTTTAGCACAATGAGGATGACTCAGTAATGATCAACAACACAGGCAAAGTGTGCCAAGTCTGAAGAGTCTAAACCCCATCACATTCCCAGACTCAGGAAAGCCCCAAGTGCATTTCTTTCCCTTCATATATGTGTGTTACCATGGCTACGCAGACAGTCTCTGCTAATTATTTATCTCAACTCAATCATCCCTCTTTGCCACAGAGTAAGAAAGTTTTCCAGACTGCTTCCCGGCTTTCTGTCACTGCTTTCTTCCTGGACTGCTGGAGCAGATGGGACCCAGAGCGATTTATTTCCGTTTCCTCTGTATGCGCAGGTTATAAAGGACGCCCATTAAAAAGCAGTCATGTGGCACCTTCATTAGAGGAAGAAAAGTTTCCTCTAAAAGTCTAGATAGAAACCTGGAAAGTTAGCGGTACAAGGAACTTGGGAAACCACCTCATTAAGCTACACACCAGAAGCATAAAAACAGCGATCCGGAGCCTTCAAACCTCAGTGTCAATCTTCTCTCATTCTCTTCCCAGCTTCCTCTCCTGTCATGACTCACTGGCCACCCAGGAACTGCAGCCCCGCTTCCTTTCCGGTCCCAGTTCGCCCAGACTTGAGTCATACGGTATTGCCTTCGGATTGTCCCTTCTCTCTTAGTATCATCTAAACCCAGTCATATCCCCGATGTCCCAATGTAGTCATAGCAGTAGACTCTTGCCACAGACCCAGAGAGGTGTGTGATGGACTGAGCTGGCTCTGAGCATGGCAGGGCACCTCACACCTCCTCAGGAACAGTTCTTCATCTCCTTCCCCTGCTGGCTGCTCTGGATCAACAAACCTGCATCAGCGTCTCCTAGCTTCACCCTCGGTTATAGGGAAACAAGATTGGAAAAGTCCCTAAGCAACCAGGATCCCAGCTCGGGCATGAGGAAACAGACAAGGTGCAGCTCCTGCCAGGAACGAAGTCACTGAATGTTGGTTCGTATTTTCATGCCTCTTGTCTATAGTTAGTTCTTTCCCTCTGGCTCAGAAGCTCACCGGGAATCTGGGGAAATCAGAGGTCAAAGGCCAATCATAATGCTAACACTCACAGGGCATGTACACACAGGCAGAGGCTGGTGTAGAGGAGCCTGTGCATAATGCTAACACTCACAGGGCATGTGCACACAGGCAGAGGCTGGTGTAGAGGAGCTTTTGCATCTGGTGAAGGAGTAGGTGAAGAAAGGGGATTTTGGTCCTAGCCCTGTGATAAACACACAGGCACACACTCAGTGTGCTCCTGCTTGAGCTGCATCCCCGGGTGGCAGAGGCTTTTGTTATATTGATAAGCATGTCTTTGGAACAGTCTTTCCCAGGCATTAACAGCATTAACCCTTAGCTATGGCTCTGGGTCCACTAATACCTAGCCTTGCCATGCCCTGCCTCATTTCTAGTCTATGGGGAAGACACCATTTCCCCTGCTGAAGACAGTGATGAGACAAAAGGAGGGTGTATTAGTAATGGCCAGATGTGCAGGGACTTTAAGATATGACTAGAAAACATCTCATTAGAAAGAATGGAATGCATGTGGCCTTTCAAAGGTGTGTCATGAGACAGTCATTGCTGAACTTCTCAGACCATATCCTGCAAGCCAATCCAATGAATCCCTTTTTAATATATATTCATCCTATCATTAAAATATATTTTAATATATATATATTTTTCATCCTAATATATATTCATTCCTCAAGAGAACCTCAACAATATACACATTTGCAAAATATCTACAATATTGTAGGTGAACATCCTTAAGACCTGAAGAAATATTTTCACAGTAAGTTACAGGAAAGTTAAAGAAAAACTCAGCATCTGCCTTAGACTTCCCCTTTCCCCACTGACTTCCACAGACCAAGCTAACTATACCCATGTCTTCTGTTTGTCACAATGAAGGCTGCCACCACAGGCTAATCTGTGTGATAATATTAATAACAGTTACTGTGTGTGACATACGGTGTGTGTGACATGTATTTATACAGTCACTCATTGCACCTCATAAAATTCCTGTAAGATAATACAATAGTGAGTGACTGGGGTGGGACTGGAACCCAGGAATTCTGGTCTCAAAGTCTGTAGTTATAGCCACCCCATCTGTAGCCCCTCAATTCACACTCGACCCGTATTTCTGACTGACTACCTGTGGGATTGGGCTGGCTCAGTCTTAAGCAGGTCTTGTGCATGCAGTCAGTAGAAGTCCACTATCTTAGACCCTTCCTTACAAGCTTCCTCCCCCTCTTCCCTGATGAGCCTGAGAGTATTCACTCAATATCATGTTAGATGTTAGTTTGTTCTAACCTACACTATGACTTTCAGAACATTGTGTAGTTTTCCAGGAGTACTAAGGTAAAAAAAAAAAAGCAATGAAATCACTCCCCAGTGTAGAGGCCCAGTTTATAACCAGGGATCCTGTTTTGTTCCTTCTACGGAAGCCCCAAGGACCCTGTCCTCTTACTCCAGTCTGGACCAGATGTCTTCCAGGCACACCACACCCACTGAATGCTGAGTTCTCACTGCTAGGTGGGTTTCCTGGTCTTGCTGGCTCCTCCAGCCACACATTTATAAAAGGCACAAGAGAAACATTTTAGATATTTTATATTATTTTATAGTATAGTATATATCATGTGCCCATGTGGTGTATGTGCTATGGCATATGCATATGGGGGGGTACCCCCATGTAGCAGGCACATGGAGGGTGAGGCAGAGTCTCACACTGGCCCAGAAGCTCACCTTTTCAGCTTGGCCAGCTGGCCAGTGAACTCTCAGGATCCACCTATCTCTAACAAGAATCCTGGGGTTACAGGCATGTGCAGCCACACCCACTTTGTACATTGACACTGGGGATTTGAACTCAGGTCCTCATGCTTTCAGAGCTGGTGCTCTTACCCACTGGAGCCACCCACACCCCTGAGCCACCCCGGCCCGAGGTCTTTATATAACTGCAAATACTTTTCTTGTCCCCTGTCACTTGCTACTTTGACTGGTAAAGGGCTGCAGATTTAAAACCATTCCCCTCAGGCTTAAAAGTACTTCTCTTTTGTTTTCTGACAACAGTGCTCATCATTTTCTTTATAGGAAATAAAACGTGCTTTGATTTATTCCCTCTGAAGCTCTTAATAGAGAGCTCCTCGTTCCCGGCTTCTCACACTTGACTGAGGATATGTCTAACTATGGTACTCATTTTCATTTGTGTGAATTAGTACTCGTGACATCTTTCAATTGAAGTCCTTCATCTTCTATCTCAGAGAAATTTTCCTCTGTCATTTCTCATTCCGTCCTCTGTTTCTGCTGCTACTGCTGTCTGCCTCCCCCTCGTCCCCTCCCTCCTCTTCCTCCTCCTCTTCCTCTTCTCCCTACCCCTGTCCTCTCCATCCCTGCCTCCTCTCCCTCTCCTCCTCGCTCTTCCTTCTTCCCCTCCCTCCCTTTCTCCTTATCCACTTGACCCCTCAGCCTATGGTCAACCTCACATGTGGTCCAGTTAGCATGCTAAGTTATCTCCTGTGTCTTCCAAGCGTCTCATGCTTTTCACTCTGAGACATTATCATTGGATTTGCTTTCACCCCTTCATCTGGATTGCTTGTTTAGAGGACCATAGTCACAGATCGTGTGCACTTTTCCCTTTCTTTATTCAGAATACAGTGGTGTTTTTTTTTTTCACTGTAAATTCAGGCAACAGAAAATATTACAAACCTATTTCTCTAAATATTACAAACCTGTTTCTCAAAAGTATCCCATAAAAGATGGAGTTAACTGTTCTCTTTGAGTTAAGCAACATAAAAGAACAGTGGGTACCTGCTTGGTAGCCCTGATTGTGGTGTCATTACATCATCCATTAGTGTCCACCGTGGGTTTCATCAGCTACTGATCCCTACAGGAAGAGTCATCAAGTTTAGGTGTCAGGTGAGGTGTGTTCCACGGTGGATCTGAAACACTCCACTTCAGGGTACCTCACTCTCAGTGGCACAATGAAGATACTTCACTCTGAGACACCAAGACCCAGCTGAGGAGCCTGAGGATGCTCTGCACGCAGGAAGCTGTGCTGCCCCTGGGATGGGGCAGGGGCTTTCTGCTAGGTCTCAGCATGTGCAACGGTACAGGGCTTCTGCAAGTGGACAGGTGACTGGCTATCCAGAGTGACTGGTTCACTTCCACTCACCTTACAGACCAGCTGATCTGTGCCTAAAATCTTCCAGGGACCTCCTGGGGAGATCAGCTCTATCTGTCATCTCTGTCCCTTACCTCACCATTTCCTTTGAGACTGGGTCTCACTACATAGTCCTGGCTGGACTGGAACTCCCTGTGTCGACCAGGCTGGCCTCGAACTCACAGAGATCCGCCTGCCTCTGCCTCCTGAGTGCTGGTACTTAGGGCATGCACCACCACTGCCAGCATCCTTCTCACTTTTCCCACAACTTCCTATGCTTTACCCAACATGGCAGCCCCTCCTTTCAGAAATTCCCCAAGTATCTGACTTACTGATAGCATTCCCATGAAGAATTATTTCATGTCCCTCTAGCAACTTTAATACAATTTATACAAAGAAGGGCAATAAAAACATGAACCCAGGTTCATCTTTCATGAAAAACAAGGAACAACACTGTCATCTTCAAGACTTTCTGACCGCAGAATGAAAACACATCTTGGTGTCACAGCCACCTGGAGCCTTTTGGTGCCGGCTTCCTAGCGAATGCCTGAGTGGGCAATGGAGACATGGACACAGCCGTTTCCAGAGATCTGACATTGAGAGGAGAGAAGAACACACCTTAACAGCAGATTCACAACAGCAGAACAGAAGTGTATTGGCAGGGAGCAAGGCAGCAGAAGTTCAGCTCACAGATGTGACCTCTGACCTGTTCAGGTCCTTCAACTGTAAGATGGTAGAAGGGAGCCTGATGTGATTTTACACTCACACGAGTGTCCACAGAGGTAATAATAACTTTGCAGCTTATTTGATCCACCTGTTTCACCCATCTGTCCCTTTAGTTGACACCCTGGAGTATCCACCTTACTGGAACACCAAAGAAGGTGTTGCTCAGATAAAATGTTGGTCTTTTTTTTTCCAAAGATCTAAGAGTATGTTGACAATTGCATCTTCCAACTAACTTAGATGAAGCAGCCTTCAGTGCTGCAGCTTATTTGAGAGAAGGATGCTGTTATGTAAGGATGAGCATAACACTATCACTGCATTCTCCAATAGTTCGTTTGCTGGAGGCCGATGCTCCCACTTTGTGGCAGGAAAGTGAGGGAATGGCTTCCTGCGAAGCCTTACAAAATCAGCACATATAAAAGCAAGTGGGTGGGCTGGAGAGATGGCTCAGCGGTTAAGAGAACCATCTGTTCCTGCAGAGGACCTGGGTTCAATTCCCAGCACCCATACAGTGGCTCATAGCTGCCTTTAATTCCTGTTCCAGGGATCTGATGCACTCTTCTGACCTCTACAGGGACCAGGCACACACATGATGCACAGCCATACTTGCAGGCAAAACAATTCATACAATAAAAATAACTAAAATTATAAATTTTAAGACATAAGTTAGCCAAGAAGAAAGCTAGAAAGGCCAGAAACACCCCCAGCCGAGGCTGACAAAACCCCCTTGTGCCTCAATTCTATCAGCTGCAATGATTTCTTTTTCCTCCTTCTGATGACAAAACATGCAGCTCTGATAGGGAGAAATTTCTTTCTACTATATAAAAGATCCATAAAATGCTTACATAGCTTTAATTGTTTTTGAAGAGATATCCTGAGCCCACGCTGGACTCGAACTCATTATGTAGCAGAGAATGACTCTGAACTCCTGATCCTCCTTGATTCTACCTTCACAGGCTGCCTCCTGCCTCCACCTGGCATTACAGGTTGTATTAGCACAGCAGGTGTATGTGGTACTGGGGACTGAATCCAGGGTTCCACACGTGCTAGGCAAACATTTACCGATTGAGCCACCTTTCCAGCCCCTAAATGTAATTCTCCAGTTCAGGTCTATTATATTTCATCCAAATTCAATCACAAAAGGGAAGACAGAACCCTCTTGCTCTCATAGTGAATTTGCATCATCCTGGTCATATGGACTTGACCCCAGTGTGTCGACTGGAAACACGGTCTGTGCATTTGTAAAACATGAAGTTCAAACTTCATACTTTCTGTTAGATACACTGCTGGTACTTTGCTTATCCTCAGTCTGCATTCTTGTGGTAAACAATTTTTAAGGACAAGGAAACCCCATAAATAAATAAGAAACTGCCAAATACTCACTGAGCAGCTCAAATGATAAGGAAGAATATAGTGAATTCTAAAGCACACACACTTGTGGAGAAGTGAGTCACTGGGCCACCACACAGAGTGGATGGCACAGATTCCTGTGTGACATCCGTCATGGTCTTCTCTAATACCCAGAAGGATTGTGTCTGAGCAAAGTCTGTCACTGTAACAGCAAAATAACCTGCCAGGCTCCTCAACACAGAATCTTCTGTCTGAGCAATCCCACAGCCAGTATTCAAAATCAAACACAAAGTAATCAGAATAGATTCAGATCCTCTAGTATAGAGTCAAGGTAGCAAGACATGTCAAGGAACTTCATCCAGGGGAAGGGTATCATTGAGAAACTTAACATAATAGAGTCTGTCTCTCAAAAGGAAATAGAAGAGAACAGCACAGTGCAGTTCCAGCTTCAATCATCTCCCTGTCCCTGCTCATCTCAAGAAGTAGAGGTGGAGGGCCATGCTATTCCTGATGGATCAGGAACATAAGCCTCAGAGTTCAAGCAGCAACATCCTGAGGTCTGCTCTGTGGCCCCTATGGGTAACAGTGGCATGCCATCCCAGAAGAGTGAAAGAGGCCATGGCTTCTGGGTATGGGATACCATGAGCTCATCTTTGTGGGGACTTCCGTTTAAAACGTAATCTTTAGGCCGGGTGGTGGTGGCACACGCCTTTAATCCCAGCACTCGGGAGGCAGAGCCAGGCAGTTCTCTGTGAGTTCGAGGCCAGCCTGGTCTACAGAGCGAGTTCCAGGAAAGGCGCAAAGCTACACAGAGAAACCCTGTCTCGGGGGGAAAAAAAATGTAATCTTTAACCTATAGAACTTTCTATTTGAGGATTCCAGTTCCCCCTCCCCCTATGTTTTAAAGTCTATGTGTCTTTGCATTCTGTTTCAAATTCTAGAATACTAATGGTAGCTTCTAGAAGGGCCTCAAGTCATTTTTCCATTCTACTTTCAACCAGAAACATCTTCAAACATATAAAATTGCATTCTACAATTTGAAGTGCTCCAATTGTTGGAAAGCTCACACTCCAGCTCTCAATTCTATGAAATCCAGTAGAACCATCTTAAGACCCCAACAAACATAGCATGCTCCTAACTAGTCTAGTGCTGTATAAACGCTCCCAAGATTCTCAGTGGGGTTTCTCAGACCACTGTCCTACAGACCAACATCCCCAAAACACTGGAAGGAACAGGGTAATTTCAAGCATGGATATCCCTTACTCTAAAATAGTACAGCTGACTCACAGTATCTTAAATGTCGTTATTCTTAATTCTGAATCTTGAAGTAGAGAACAATATTAGCCCTCTGAGGGTAACCATGGCCTTTCTTTTTTAAGGCTGCATAAAAAGAGGATGTGATAAAAAGCCAACTTGTTCTTGTTTGGTGCTAATGACTACACTACTTCAAGAGAGAGAGTGTGCGTCAGCTGTGGAATACAGACCACAGATCGTACAAAACTCACTACTGCAGAATGTCTTCCTGGCTAACATTTTCCCAGTAGCAGACTTTGGCTCCTCCTATCTGAGCATCAAAGAGTGTAAAGTACCTGTTAGGGAAGACAGTCCTGCCCCAGCCACCTACCCTCCATGAGAGTATCCTCAGGCCCTAACCATCTGATGTGGAGTTGAACAGCAGGACACAAGGACATCTGTCTCCTCTCTGGAATTGACCTGTTCTCGTCTTAAATATGACCATGATATGACATCCACACAACCCCAAAGCTAAACCTGTTCCATGAAGTTGGAAGCACCTCCCCCTCCTATAGCATCAGTGTGGAGTATACACACCATGCCCCCACATGCTTGGGATGGACCCTACTGCTCATGGGTGACCAGCACTCCGGTTCCAATGCTTCAGGCCTGGGGCAGAAAAGGCTGTTCACCTGATGGCTGGTGAGAAGGAGAGAGAGGAGGAGGGGCTAGTAGTGGGATAGACTCTGCAAAGGTACCTTCAGAGCCCAGCCTCCTGAAGCAGATGTACCTCCTCATCCTGCCCCCTATAATTGATGTATCTCCTCATGCCCACTTGGAACTCATCAAAGAAATGATCCAGTCATCCCTCAATAGCACCACCAGCTGAGAGGACCAAGCCTTCAATACATGAACTTGCGGGGGAGGTATTTTATATATAAATCAATGCAAAGACTCTATGGAACCCAAACATTTGATCTATTTCTACACAGCCTTGCTCTACCATTCAGTATTCCCACTCCTGAGGACTTGATGAGAAAAATAAAAATCCACATCTTCACAAAATCCTGTCCAGAAATGCTTACTGCAATCTTAAAAACAATTTTTTTTGGCTTTTTTGAGACAGGGTTTCTCTGTGTATCTCTGGCTGTCCTTGAATTCACTCTGTAGACCAGGTTGGCCTCAAACTCAAAGATATGCTTGCCTCTGCCTTCCAAGTGCTGGGATTAAACACATGTGCCACCATGCCTGACTAAAAACAATTTTTTGAAACCATAAATAACACAACTATCAGTCACCCAGAAAATGAATTAACTGTGGCAT
This sequence comes from Peromyscus aztecus, assembly GCA_902168405.1. NCBI lineage: Eukaryota > Metazoa > Chordata > Mammalia > Rodentia > Cricetidae > Peromyscus > Peromyscus aztecus. Next base: position 24,615 of record CABHPQ010175187.1, on the reverse strand, counting down.
ATCCATACAATGGAATACAGCACAGGTATAAAATGGATGAACCACTGATACCACACATGGACAAGTCTCAAAGAACTTTGTTCAGTCCCTGAAGAATAAAAACATTATTTACCTTATACTTCCATTAATGTGGTATTTAGGAAACAGCAGACTCTAAGAAATCACTTTGATATTTGTCAAAATCAGAAGAATGCAGAGTAATACTGACTGTAAAGGACTTTGCTGGAATTCTTCAGGGTAATGAATATATTTATATGAATTGCTTTGGTGATCACAAATTGTAGACATTTGTCAAAGCTCAAAAGAGGTAGGTTTCACTATAGACTGTACCTCAATAAGCCTATTTTTAAAACATACATATATATATATATGAATATATATCAGAATGAGCCATATTCTTCAAATGTCAATGCATCCACCTGCAGAGATGCCATGTTTCTACAAGTCATGTTTGCACTGTGTCTCCTGAACTGCCCACACCAGTGTTCCAGACACTGTCTTGAGAAAACAGCCATGGAGACACCAAAAACGACAGTGATAGAGGAAAAGATGACAGCTGTGTTTACATCTGCCCGTGTGCCGGAAACATTAAGGACGTCTAAATACAGACCAGCTCCTTTGCTCCCCTTGGTCACTTTGAGCCTTGGCTCCCTCACCTTCAAGTGTTGGCAACCCCTCCAGTTGTTACGGAGATCAAATTAATTACTCCACAGAGAGGTGCCCCAATAGTAAAGACTGTACCGTTGGGAGTGATGGTTCTGGTGTTAAATTTACTGCTGGGGCCACCATGAGTTCATTACTATTTGATATCACAAAACAAATCTGTTAGAAATGTAGCATTTCAGTAGTGACCTGAGAACATGGAAATGCATCAAGTGAACGGTCAAGTCTAGAGAACCAACAGTTCCATTTTGCCCCTAATTTGAGAATTGTACTTGTCAGAGAGTGGTAGTCTCAAAAAAGCATAACCGTGGCAGCTTAAAACTCTGTTCTAGTTCCCTTTCTGTTGTTGTAATAAAAACTCTGACCAAAAGCTACCTAGGGGAGAAAGGACTTCATTGGCTCACACTGCCAGGTCATAACCCATCACTAAGGGAAGTGGAGGCAGGAACTTGAAGGCAGGCCTACTTGTTCTTTCTTAGAGCATGACCTCCAACCAAAGAACTCACTTCACAGTCCAAAACTACATAAGGGAACTGTGGAGAGTACTAGCTGGCAGGCTTATACTCAGCCAGCTTTCTTATATCATTCAGGACTACCAGCCTCGAGAATGGTGCTGCCCATAGTAGGTTGGTCCTTTTTTATTAACATTCAAGATAATTATCCACAGACATGCCTACAGGCCAGTCTAATCCAGGCAATCCTTCAACAGAGGTTCTCATCTCTGGTAACTCTAGGTTGTGTCAAGCTGACAGCTAAAGACAATGCCACAGAGCCTTGCCATGCAGGATCTTCATGGTAACAATTTTTAGAAGAGACTGTTTTCCATAGACTCATAAATACCACCATGGAAATGAGCATTGCCTGACAACTTAGGTAAAGAACATCACACCTAAGAAGCTGCAGAGGCAGTTCCATCTCACCCTGAACATGAGGCACCCTCTTCTGAACAGGACTGAATGAGAAGCAGCCCCATACAAACCGACCAGATACCATTCTGCAACCAGCTGCACGGCCACCCTGTACCAACACAGACCTGACAACACCACTTCTAGAACAACAGCAGACAGCTCAGGAGATCTCTCTCAGACAAAGCTGGAACTGCCGGTGAGCAGGCCCAAGGAGACTCAGAAACTGGTTTGGATAGAACAGAGCCCAGGAATAGGTGCTCAATAGAGTGTGGGAATATGGCACGAGACAGTGTCCCTACAAACACAAGGAAAGCCACTGTGATCCAGGCCCAGAGCAGGAATGAAGACCCCCCCACAAACAGAGTAATTCATGGGGAGACCAGCCTAGAATTAAACCTATCCCCTGCATGTTCCATACTATGTTAGATATAGCAAAGTTACTCGAGGATAGTCCTGGGGAGCTTGAGTGACTCACCATGCTGAGATAGGATTTTCGATTATAAGCAGGCACATATGCACCATTTCCGCTAGGCTGAGAAGTGAATCAGGCAGAATCTGAGTGTGAAAACTTCCAACATCACAGTTTCCTTCTTTATGACTGAGCTTGAAGTTAGCAATAAATTAAAACAGGGTTTAAAATAGAGGGGGCTGGAGAGATGGCTCAGCAGTTAAAAGTGCATAGTGCTCTTCCAGAGGACCCAAGTTCCCAGCACCCACATTAGGCAGCTCACAACCGCCAGTTTTAGGGGCTATGACACCCTCTTCTGGCCTCCTCAGGAACTACACACACACACACACACATACACACACACACACACACACACACACACACACACACACACACACACTTGCACATAGATAAAAATTAAAATCTTTTAAAACAAACAAAAACATCTTAATCTTGACTATGTAACTTGACTTTTCCAAATATCTTTGAGAGAATAACAAGGCAAGGTTCAGGAAAACATTTGAGAACCTACAGGAATCTAAGTGGCAGGGAAATAGCCACAGCTCAGAAACTGGCAGCCAAGGTTCCTGGTATCAGAGGAAGAAACCATTCTTGGCTTCCCAGAAGATACTCATCAAGTTGTTTACTGTACCTTATTCTCTACTGCAAACCTTCATTCAGATCACTAAGGAGATTTTGAAGAGCGGTTCCTCGCTCTCTGGTCACAAGCCTAACATCACCCCAAAATAAGGCCATCACTCACCTACAGCCAGGTTTACAGACTCAGGGCTCTCTCTTACATTTGAAAAATTCCTGATGCTTAAAGCACCCTGGCTGGGAAGTAGTTTTCTCTCCATTTGATCTGCAAAACACATTATCATTCCTGGGCCAGTTCTGCTTCCACAATTTGAAGACATGATCTTCATCACATGTGAACCTTCTGGGCCACTCATTTGTAATTGAGAACTGAGATCCACATTCTCTTCTGCCCACAGCCCCCTCACCTCAGGAAAGCTGTTCCCAAATGTGTATAATTTTTTTGGTACTAAACGTTGAGTTTTTCCGTGCACCATACAATAAGAACAAGTAAGATATGGTTGATGTGGCTGACACGTGAATTCAAATTAAATTCTAAGGATGACATTGGTCTGCCCTTCCATGTTTACCAGGATCTGACCAACATGTCTTTTGTGGCTATGTTTGCTGCCATCCTCTGCACAAGTATTACACGGTGTCTAAACCCAAGACAGACACGCTGTTGCCTCTCAGGTCCCTCCAGTTGAGTCACCTTTGATGTCCCTCCGATTCCATCTTGAGGCTCTTGCACCCCAGAGACTGGGCAGCTTTAACGCTCAGGACCAGTCTTAATTAAATGCCTGCAGATGCCAAGCGGACAGTTGTCAAAGCCCCTACTCCAAGCAGGACCAGGTTTGAGGTGGAAGTATGAGGGGTCACTTATGCAGTCTATGGTCATGTTAAAGGAACAGAGGCCAACACTTGGTCCTTGTTATGCAGAATAGGGAAGAGGGGGAAGAAGACTCCCCTCCTGGAGAGATGCAGGTGGGGTTTGGAACCCTCACTATAAGTACACTGTCAGACAGAGATCTGGTTTGATGCTCTCAAAGCTTTCCTTGAAGCTGGTCAGTACTGAGGATTTGCATATTGAATAAAAACAACAACACTGCCTAATGCTTTCTGATCACAGGGTTCTGGGAAGAGACCCTCCACTCTCTGGGCCACCCACTGTCTGTCCTTCTCCCCTCTGTGAAGGTCACCTTTGTGTACATGCTGGGAGGGAGAAGACAGGTCCCACACTCTCTAGAGGCATAAACAAGGGCATGAACTATGAATTTACAGAAAGCACCTGGGTCCCTGGAGTCTGAACCTGTGGGAAGTTTTGATTGTTTTTAAGAACAGCTTGATGGAAATGTAATTTGGTGTTTTGATATTCACGTGCATGCATTTGGAACTGAGTGTTGTGGCCAGACCAGTTAACATATCATCATCACCCTACATGGTTGGTTTTTTTAACTTTCATCTTCTGCAAATTGAGCCTTGTGTGTCCTCAACAGATGGTCTGGGAAAGAGACACCTGTGCAAGCAAAGGGCATGCTGTTCCTAACAACCCCAGAGCAAAGCCTGCCCAGGAAAGACCTAGGCCCACCTTCTTCTGGCATGCACAGCCCCCACCCCCATCTCACCTCCCACTCTCTGGCCTCAGAAAGTCACCTTATGCTATCAGACTAGTCATCTAGTGCTGATATCTCCACAGGCTGAAAAACACACACACACATCCACAGACACTGAACACTCCCATATCATCATATGCACAGGCACTCATACACAGACACACATGTACACTTACACACACACACACACACACACACACACACGAGCTTGTATGCTAGGCACATTCTTCTCACTCCAGATTTTCTGTTTTCTCTGGAGTGCTGTGGTCTTTCTGAACCACCCAATTCCCTCATCTTCACAGAAGACCAAAGCAATCCCATCCTGACTGATTTCTAAGCGTTATTCCAACAGAGAAGACCTTCCCCTGATGCAGCTGCACACAGCTTAGGAGAACACAAGCCTGAGAGCTTCCTCAGTTCCCTGCAGTATAAACAGGGACTGCTACACACAGCCTAGCTGTGGTGTGCTCTTCCTATTCCCACACCCCATTCAGGCTATCTGTCATTGCGGCTGTCCATCACCACTACAGGCATCTTTGGCCTCAGCACCCCCACCTCTAAAATGGATGTAACCAATCTACTGAACCTGCCTCTCAAAGCTGTTCTAGAACCCCAACAACACAGCCTGCTAGCATAGGGTCTCTCCTGCAGAGCTGATGCCTATTCGGCCCACAGAGCCCTGCCTGGCCTCCCTGGGTTTCCATGGCTGGAACCTCCAAGTGCAGCCTATCTCCTGCCAGAAGGAACAGAAAAAGGTCAATAGGAGGTGGAAGATGGCATGGTTGAGGGGTCCTTGAGGAAGAAAGGGAGCTGAACTGAAGTGGACAGCTTTAGGGTGACCTCGGTCTACACAGATTCTTAAGGGCAGCACCGATCTGCACATGAAATCTCAGAAAAATCATTGTTATTATCCAGAGCCTCACTGTGCAGCCCAGGCTGGTCCCAAACCCCTGTGTAGAGCAGTGAGATTCTTAGCAGCATATCCTCTCTCTCAGAAGCATATGATTAGACAACAAAGCAGGTGATGATAAAAAAGGAAGCAGCCCATGACCTCCAGGAATGACCCTGCTGACCGTCATTCAGCCTCTGACCCTGCTAACCACCAGAAAATGATCCTGCTGACCACCAGGAAATGACTCTGGGAACTTCCAAAAGCCTGGTTACTTCTAGGAACTGCTCTTGGTGACCTCGATGGACTAGCCTTGGACACTTACAGATCAAGACAAAAACCAGTCCACTACATAATTACGCTGGAACGGAGATCAAGGTGAACAAAGCACCCAAACATCACACCATTCCCATGGCTACTCCTTTTATACTATAAGGCAAGGACAATTTCCTTGGAACTTGACAGAAGAAATAACAGGGTAGGGAAGCTGGAGTTCCCAGCAGCTTCCAGGAGGAGGGAGATGGGAGAAAGACAATGTTATACGTCCTGAGTTTCAGGGTGTGGTGCTCTGAGTGACAATGCCCCTCATAGGCTCATATATTTGAATGTGGAACTCTTTGATAGGATTAGAAGGATTAGGAGGTATGGCTTTGTTAGAGGACCTGTCACTGGGGGTGGACTTTGAGATTTCCAAAGCCCAAACCAGTCCTAGTCTCTGTGTCTATCTGAACTCTCTCTCTCTCTCTCTCTCTCTCTCTCTCTCTCTCTCTCCCCCCAGTTTGGTGATATTTTATTTCAGCTACACTCCAGACTGCATGCCACCATGCTCCCTGCCATGAGGCTAATGGACTTATCCTCTGAAACTGTACTCAAGCCCCCAGTTACATGTTCTCTTTTATAAGAGTTGTCTTGGTCATGGTGTCTCTTCACCGCGATAGAACAGTGGCTAAGGCAGGTCAAGAAAGGAGGCAGGTTCACCAGCCACTTCATAACCAGTTAGCTATTGACCCCAGTCTCACCTTCCCCCCTTAGTAAGACCTGCTAAGCTCTGCAGCTCTAAGTTCTGTTCCTCTAGAGAAGCCTAATACAGCAACTTATAGAAGAAAGGATTTATTTGGGCTCACACTTCCAGAAGGATGAATGTCCATCACTGTCACAGTGGAGAAGTGCAGGCATGGAGGCTGGAACAGCAAGCTGAGAACTCACACCTTAAACTGCAAGCAGGAAGCAGGGAAAGCAACTGGGGGTGGCAGGTGGCTTTGAGAGCCTCAAAGCCCATCTCTGGAGACATACTTCCTTTGGCAAGGCCACCCCTCCTCAGCCTCCCCCACATAGGGCCATCAGCTGGGATCCAAGTACTCAAATACCTGAACCTATGGGGGACACTTCATTCAGATCACAGTTGCCCACCAGAACTAGCTGAAAACACCCCATCATTGAAGACACCGCTTCACTCCCCAAGGTTTTCCATGCCAAGGAGCCAACTCGCTTGACAAATCTGAGTCCAACTTACTGCTCTCCTGGTGGCTTTGGGCTCTAAAGGTGCCTGTCCCAGACTTGGAAAATGATGCAGGACTCATAAGCCAGAGCAAACACTTGGACATGGGAATTAGGATGACAAGGCATGAAAACCACAAAATTAAATTTGCCACTGTTGAAAGGTCACTTTCTTTTCTATCTCATTTCCCCGATGATGCAGAACTGTGCTAAGTGTCTCCAGTCCTGACTGTAGCTCTCTGTCTTAGTTAGGGTTTTATTGCTGTGAAGAGACGCCATGACTATGGCAACTCCTATAAGGGAACACTTAATTGGGGCTGGCTTACAGTTCAGAAGTTTAGTCCATTATCATCATGACAGGAAGCATGGTGGCATGCAGGCAGACATGGTGCTGGAGAAGGAGCTGAGAGTTCTACATCTGGATCCTCAGGCAGCAGGAAGAAAAGAGTGACACCGGGCCTGGCTTGAGCTTCTGAAACCTCAAACCCACCCACCCGTGACACACTTCCTCCAACAAGGCCACACCTCCAATAACGCTACTCCCCACAAGTCTATGGGGACCACTTTCATTCAAACCAACACACTCTTGGAGGAAGCAAGTGGATCATCACAACCCAAGGAGCTCTCAGCTGATCCAGTCTGGGAAACTGCACTGGGCACACTCACATGGCGATGAGCACTCAATATTTGCCCCCTTGAAATTACTTTCCACTTGCAAATTAGATCTAAAAGACCAATAAAATGCTGAGCGCTTCTGAGGGTGATGAGTCCCACAACTGAATCATTGCATTTTCCAAAATACTTAATGCAATCACGTTCTGTTCAGAGTCACTCAGACAGCCTCTTGGGATTGTTTATGTCTGTTCTCCAAGCCCAGGAGCCAAAGATTTGTGTCCTGTTTCTCAGATACTCTTGTGTGTATGGTAGATGTCAGCTAATCAGCTCACTGGGACTTTAAGTTTGGCCCTGGGTATTGAAACATTTCATATTTTCCTATTTTGAAACCTAAACTAAGATCCACTTGAGCAGAATCATTCTAAGAAGTGACAAGTGGCCCAATGCAAAGAATCCCCTGCACAGGAGCCTGGCCAGATCACCCTGCTGGAAAAGTGCTATGTTGCTAGTGAGCCATGAAGGGAGAGATGCTGTTCTTCCCCTCGACACTGTCCTCTTCCCAGCCTCCATAACACTGTCTTGAAGACACTGTCTCTAAGCACTCTCAGGGGTACTTCCTACCTGAACCCCTCCCTCCCCACCATCTCGGTTAACTCCTGTGTTGTTTTTAACAAAATCTCAATCATTTGGTTTACCAATAAAGACTCAGGAGCTAGATGCTGGGGTGAAAGCCTGCTAGCTCAGAGAGGCAGAGAAAGTGCCCAGTTCACCTTCCTCCTCAGCTGACGTCCCTGACACCTCTTCTTGTCCTAAGCTATCTCAAACCAGACCCTTCAACTGAATGTCCCTCCCTTGTACTTCCTATGTGTCTCTCTATCCAGTCTCCTGATTCCCTCTTACTCTCTATTATTTTTTTGTAATAATCCTATGTTCACTTCCTGTCAACTGGTTGCTTACTCCACCTCTTGACCTATGGTTGACTTTATTTAATCCTGTTTACAATATTCAAGCAGAAAGCTCTTGGATTAAAGGTATGTGCTAGGACTGGGCCATACCACAACTAGAAACAGGTTTTTTCAGTAAATAACACAATCTCGGAGTTCACAGTGTGATCACATATCCTGCAACACACTCATTCCTGCCTCAGTTCCCAGCATCCTCCCTTCTGACTGTTGCTGATGGGCAGGGTTGTGAATGCTGATTGGTTCCTCTCAGATGACCCACTTGTAGCAACTTAGGCTTTTTATTTGCATTGACTCCCGAGCCTGGAATATGAGGTCAACATCAGAATCCTGCTACTATCAGCAAGCTCGGAGTAGAAGGGGTGGAGATGGCTGTGGTGATGGTACCAAGAAGCCACGGGAGGTTTTCATCTGAAATGGGAAGGAAAGAAGCTGAAGATGGGAAAGATGCTAAGGTAAGCCCATATACCAAGCAGAAGATGGAAGCGTTCCCTGGACACTCAAGATTTTCTCAGTCCTTCCCTGCAGCCCACCTCTCCTACCTTGCTAACAGCCACTGCAAAGGGCACAGCCTTCTTTCTTCCTCTGCTCATCTCCCTCCTCCCAGCAGCTGCCAAGAGCTAAAGTTTACCTGCCATGTTTTCTCTCAAACTCATAACAAAATTGTCTTCAACATTCCTTCTAAGTCTGTTCTTAAATCTTTTATTAACAAGGCTAAGGAGGGGGCCCAAGTTTCCCAGTTACAGTGCAATGTGCCTGTCTATAACCTTACATCAAGAAACAAGCCTGCTACAAAGGTCCCCAACCAAGGTCCTCAGAGCAGAGAGTGGATCCTGTTGGGGCCACCAGGAAGCCAACTGCCTCCCAATATCAGGAGACAGTCCACCCTCTGTGCCCTCTGACTCCCCCTGGAGATTCTGGCCTTATTTCTGCTACACATTCAGGAACAGCTACTAACAGCCCCCATAGCGGGGCAGCTCCTTTGGAGTATTCTCTGAGTTAATACATAACGAGGTATGATTGACAAACACAAGCAATATACATTTAAGGTGTTTTTGATAAATATTTCATGATACGATCACTGCAACCAAGCTAGGTAACATATTTATTGTCTTATCCTGTCATCATTTGTGTGTGTTTGACAAGTATTAACACTTGAGGTCAAATTTCTTAGCGAATCTCATATGTGACCTACGTGGTTGCTAATTATAGTCACCATGCTGAACGTTACATGCTGAGAACGTTATATTATGACTGAAGGTTTGTACCACACCCCCAGCATCTGGTAATCACATTACTATCTAGTACTAACTACCATGTATTCTATCTCACACATCAGTGCAGACCTGTGCCTTCCTGTACGTGACTTATTCCATTTAGCAGAGTGCTCTCCAGATTCTCAATGTTATTGCAAATGGCAATGCCTCCTTTTTTGGAGCTGAATAATATTCCACTGATATATATATATATATATATATATATATATATATATAACAATATCAGTGGAATATATATATATATATATATATATGGTCCACATGTTCTTTTTCCACTCCTCTATCAGTTCCTATTGACAGAGATTACTTACATATTTTTCCATGGCTTGGCTGGTGGGAATAGTGCTGAATCTCATCAAGTACTTATTGTATCATCTGGTGGAGGTCCGGGTATCAGTGAAGTTCCCAACAGAAGCAATGATCTGTACACTCAAAATGATAACTGAATTGAAGAGAGTTAAAAGAAGATGTCAGATAATGAATGGTACACGATCATGATGAAACAATACCAACTTAAGGAGGGAAAAAACAACTGCAGAGTATACAGTTGTAAGATTAAAATAAGAGAAATTAACCAGGGGTTCAGGATACAGGCTAACTTGATTTTATATTTATTACATTATTATATCTGAGAGCAAATTACTATTAGACTAAAGATCAAAGTAACCCGTAGACTAGTGATGGCCCAGGACTGAAGGAACACAATGGGAGATGGGATAGCATGGAGGGCACACAGCAGCAGGTGCTTCAGCACTATTAGGTCTGGACCCTGAGGGAAAGGGCTGTCACCAGTCTAGGGGGCTAGGACTACAGCTGAGGAGGACTGCCTGTAGTAGTTACGATTGTCAGCCTGTCAAAATCTAGAATAACCTAACTCTCTGGGCATGCCTGTGCTGGATTATCTCCATTGAGTTAATCTGGGTGAAGCATCACCCTAAATGTGAGCAGCAGCATTCCCTGCACTAGCCTCCTGGGATGCTTAAAAAAAGAGGCAGTGAGCTGGACACCAGCACTCACCCCTCTCCTCCTCGTGACTGTCCATGTGCCTTGGTCAGCTGCTTCCACCTCCTGCAGCCTTGGCTTCCCCTCCATAAAGGACGGCACCCTCAAACTGCAAGCCAGAGCAAACTCTTTCTTGAGTTGCCTTTGTCAGGGTGTTTGACCACAGTAACAGGACGCATAACCAAGGCAACCCCAACCCCGAAGGACCTATGGTATATGACGAGGGAACAGCGTCGGTGCTAAGTGGCAGACAGCAAGTACGCAGCTCTACCACCCCGAAGTGCATCCTGCATGGAGAAGGTAGAGTCCATCCTCAAGGCGTCCCCTGGACCAGAGAGAATTCTCCAGTCAGACACATGCCTGGGTGCTATCAGGACAAGGGTGTCACGCTGCCCACCGCAAACGTGACGGGTCGAGAGCAGCTAAGCGGAGCACCTGCCTTGTTCTGGGGACTCCTGTGACGAACCAGGTGGTTCACAGACAGAAGAAACCTCTTCCTTACCTTTCAGGAGACCACAAGTCCTAGGTCAATGTGATTTGTTCTTTAGTAAGAGCCTGTCTTCTCCTGAGTAACCTCGCATGGTGGATGGGATGAATAAAGCCTGGGGCCTGTTTTATAAGGACTCCATCTCATGACACAAGAATTTACCAAGTGTGTTTATGTTTTAAAAAACAAAACAAACAGCAACAGCTGAACTACACCTGAGGGGCTGAGAACCTGGTAGGGCTGGGTGCCTCAGTGGTTGGAGTCATCCCACAATGGCTGTCTCCCACATTGTCGGGGAGACCAACAATCTAGAGTTGCTCAGTCTGTAAGGCTGGGTGCCTCAGCAGTCCTGATCTGCCACTGGAAGCCCACAGGGTTGCTGGGAAGGTGCCAATCCTTAGTCAACGACGGAGTCTGGAAATGCTGGTTCTGCTATCAGGAAAGGAATCCCCAGCAGCAACAATCAACCCACTGGCAAGAAGGAAGCTCCAGCAAACAAAAGACAAGCAACTTCCTTCCGCTGTAACCTTTTCTTCCGGGCCGCCACCAGAGGGTACCACCCACAATCAGGACGGACCTTCCCGGTCAATCAAGGCAATCAGGACAGTGCTTCAGGGGAGCTCCAGGTGATTCTGATTTGGCAAATGGCCATGACAACCAACCTTAATGTATTATCACCTCCAAAAGGCTGAGTTTCTTCTCATTTGTCACATTGACTGTTAGGGTTCAGCATCCGAACTAGAGGACCACAAACCTTCAGCCATAGCAGCATCAGAGATGAGCCCACCTGGATGCTCTACAAGGGCAACCACCAGATTGCTCTTAAGACAATGTAGACAATATCGACCATGCTGGGTCCTCTTCCTTCCTTCATGACAAAGCTCTGAGATTACTTACACTGGGGTGTTGCCTGCCAGCACTGGCCAGAGCCCTTGGCACACCTGCAGAGCTGGTGAAAGCAGACCTTATTCCTGCCAGTCCCAAGAAGCTTGACTCTGTAGTCATTCGACGTAGTGGCTCCACCCTATGTGGTCCGTTCAGTACACTGACAGAAGAGGTCTGAATCCCCCGAGAAGAGTTCTGCTGTGGAGTGTAGGCTCTCAAAGGGGGGGGGGGGGGGGGGTCCCCAAGGGGGGGTGGGGGGGGGGGGGGGGGGAGGCAGCCAGAATATATAAGGAATACATAGCATTACGAAACAAACAAACAAACAAACACTGATTCAAGAAGAGACAAAGAAGGTCGGGGGCCGGGGGGGGGGGGGGGGGGGGGGAGGCAGGCAGAGACAGTTCAGTGGTAAAACACTTGTGCAAACATGAATCTCCAGAACCATGTAAAGCCAGACATGGTAGCACATGTCTGCAATCCCAGTGATCCTATGACAAGGTGGGAAACAAAGACAGGAGAATCCCCAGAAGCTCACAGGCCAGCAGCAAAAGACCCTGTCATCACACATCCACACAGATACCATAGCTCACATACACACACACACACACACACACACACACACACACACAGAGGCAATAGACCTGAATAGATATTCTCACAAAGAATAAAGGCCAATAAGTTTCAAAAAGATCACCCAATGTCACTAATCATTAGGAGAATGCAAGTTTGAGCCACAATGAATGGAACCGATAAGCACTTTGCAGTGTCACACACCTCGGGGGAGTGGGCAGTGGGTGTGCTACTGACCCCTAGTGGCAGAAACTATCAATGCTGCTGAGCACCCTGCAAGGCCCGAGGCAGCCCTCACAACAGAGAACTAGCTGGCCCAACAGGTCTAAATTTGAGGCTAAATCTGCTGCTGCAGAAACGCATCATATGAAACAGGAAATGGCACAGAGTGGGTGTTTGGGGCTCACAAATGTACGGAAGATGGAAGCAGAAAAACAATGGCCAACTTGGCCAGAGACAGGGATATCATAAGGCACCTAGTGTGAGCCCAGAACCTAGAAAAGGGCACACTGCACACAGAGACACACAAAAGAAAGAAGAACCTGCAGATGTGGTTCTGTTTTAAGATGTACCAGTGTCCTGAGTCACAGCCGTATAGACAAGAGTGATGGTAAGTTTGTGGACACGTGGCGAGTACCTCCTGTATTCACACTATTATCTGTGACAAAAGAAAAAACCATGTTAATAATTTTTCTGGTCTTGACATTGGAAATCCTCTGGGTACACTTGATTTGTCTAACAGTTTCCTCGTCAGACCTCTTACTACATCTGCCTTCCAATGCTGTCCCTCCTCATGGCCCCAGGGTGATTTCTGGGTGTTCCTAAAGGTCCAAGCTGAGAGTGACCTTTCTTTCATACCCCCAGAGATGGCTCTGAGTACACTTTGGTTGGATTGGCTTATGCCGTCTGCCCGTCCCTGAATCAATCACCATAGCAACAGAATGAGATTCACTGACAGTTGCGGAGAATGGAGCCAGCCCGACAGACAACATATGGCCAGTGATGGAGGAAGGAGTCATTTCTCAATTTTCCACATTATTCATCTACTGAAGAAAGAGGAGCAGATTCTAGGCGGGAGGAAGCAGGTTCTGCACAATCCAATCTAGGTTAAAAATCGAACAACGCATGTGGCATCTTGTGCTCTGCAGGATGGAGAAGGCAGTCATTTAAGACGTGATGGATGACGGCAAAAGGCTCAGCCTGCTCAAATGGCAAGTCTACCCACATGGAACCACAGGGGAGAGACACAAGAAGGAAGAACGTAAGAGCTGCATGCATAGCCCTGACCACGAATGACAGCAGTCCAGAAGAGCACACAGCGTCTTCCAAAAGCAGAGCTTGGCATCACCCTCCAAGGGTGGTTAGGGAATGTACCAGTGCCACGAGGAAGTGGGCACATGCTAAGCAGGAATAATAATAAGGGCTTCCTGGAGCAAAGAATGAGTGGCAAAGCCCCACCCCCGCCCCCACCACCACCTCCAGCTGCACCTCCAGACCGATTTCCCCACTGGGGACCTGGCTTCCGCCATCTGCAGTAGCCATGCTTTCTTATTTATTTTGACAAACTCGTTTAATCTGGGCAGAGAGCATGCCTCATCGAAATGAGAGAGATTGAGGTAGTCAATTTCTTTTATCAGTTTTCCCTTCTCGGAGAAGCACTCCGCCTATCGCTTTCCTTCTTGGAGACCATTACTCAATCAGCAAGAAAGAGGACTGAAAGTTTGTCGTGCCAGCTGGTGACGAATGAGAGTGTTAATTCCCCCGAGCAGGCACTTTGGTTTGCCATTTGCCTAACCAGCAACAGACAAACACGGTATCTAGATAATGCCTTTAAGATTACAGTGGTCTTTTATGAGAGAGAAATCAGGGGCATCAGAAATTGCAGAACTCGGGGTTTACAGGATGCCACTCAGCCATGGAGGATTGATTACTTCTGTAGGAGCCACGTACTGATTACAGGCACAGCACCAATGGATCCTTGCTACTTATTCTGCCCAGTGTGACAGACAGCCAAAATATGTCTTCCAGGATTCTTAGCTAATACCTGTGCTTGCTCAGCACATGCAATCCCTCGTTTGCTGGGATGCAGGCGGGTTTCATGTGAGATTGAGGGAGCTCTATGGGCAGTCCTCATCATAAAATCCAAATCCTTGGGCTGCTTCAGATGGCAGCTCGGAGCTGTGCCTCCATCCTTCCCACTGATGACAAGACGATCCCCCCAGACTGCATTATTACAGTCTCCGCCCTGTAGTCAGGCTGGAGTCCACGGACTCAGCTCTTCAGGGTCCTCAGTTGGGAGACTTTAGAATGACTTGGGCCTGTAGCTCTGTCACTCCTGTAACACTGCCATTGCCAGCCTTTCCCCTGCGCTGTCCTTTATGTTGTGGTGAATGTGCATTTAGGCAGCTGTCGCTTCCCTTGGCTACCTTAGAATACATGTGTGGGGTTTTTTTCTGAGCTATTATTCTTGGACAATTTCATACATTTATATATAATCCATTCTAGCTACACTCAACACTCACCCCTCCACCTCTCTCACCCTCCTCCCATCCTTACAAACTGCTCTGCTTCCCACCACTGCGTTCCTATCTCAATTTCGTGTCTTTCTACCTTGGTTTTGGTTTTGCTCTGTGACCCACTGGGTTTAACCAGGGTTCTTCACATGGGCATGGATGTTACACTCTCCACTGGAGCAGAGGTAACTCAGAAGTGCTATGTCACTGAAGGCAGTGACCTCTTCTCCCCCAGCAGCCCAGGACTGCCATTGGCTCCCCTGGGTGGGGCAGGATGCCATGAGCCCCTCTCTGTCTATAACTGAATGGAAAACATGTAGGTTATTGTTTTTTAAGATTTGTTTTTATTTTTTTTTAATGTTTGTTCATTTGAGTCCAGGGACCCCAAGAAGCCAGAGGTCTTAAATCCCTTGAAGCCAAATTTATAGGCAGTTGTAAGCTACCCAACATGAATACTGGGAACTGAACTCAGGTCCCCCGCAAAAGCAGAATATACTCTTAACTGCTGAGCTATCTCTTCAGTCCCCAAACACCTATATTTAAGAGGTATTTATTCTTGTGACTGTAAAGCTCTGAATTTACAACTTAATTAAAGAAATCACGTTTAGAAAACAATTGATTCAAAGGGAAACTAAACAATCAATTCCCAAAGTGATCTGATTAAAAACCTCCCAAGACTTTGGGTAGGAGAACAATTCTGAGAGTCCAGGAATAGTCTGGTATGTGGTAATAATGATTTCTTTGTGTCAGAAACAGTCTTAGCTTAACACACTCATTTTGCATCACAAATCTTCAAAATGTGGACTAGCATCCATCAATATCTCAAAAGTAATAGTATTTGTGAACACTCATATCTCAACATGACTAAGACAGAAAATCTCAGATCAGCCTGAATCTGGGTCTACTGAGAGATGCACTGGGCTGAGTCAACATCGGCTAGAGAGACCAGGAGCACATAAACCCTCGTCACAAGGGTGGATACTGCTTACCTGGTAGGGCTCCTGTCCTAGTCAATGTTCTATTGCTCTGAAGAGACACCATGACCATGGCAACTCTTATAAAAGAAAGCATTTCGTTGAGGCTTGCTTACAGTTTCAGATGTTTAGTCCACTGTCATCATGGAAGCATGGTGGCATGCAGGGAGACATGGGGAGTAGCTGAGAGTTCTACATCTGGATCTGTAGGCAGCAGGCATAGAAGACAATGGGCCTGGCTTGAGCATTTGAAGCCTCAAAGCCCACCCCCAGTGACACACTTCCTCCAACAAGGCCACACCTCCTAATCCCTGTCTAGTAGCACTACTCCCTAATGACCAAGCATTCAAATATATGAGCCTATGGGGACCATTCCTATTCTAATGACCACAGTCCCCTTCCTGTGTGATACGGTAATGTCATTCTGTGTCTGCATGCTGAGCTCCGCAGATATAGAAGCATTCACTCACCTTCTCTCCACAGTCATCTTTGGCCCTCCCTGCCCCCTTTCTACTCAGCAGATGCATCCAGAGACTGTCCGAGGATCCAAGACTTTCCTGTTGATCACATAAGCAGCTTACAGGCAGAGTACAACAAGAAGAAAGTTTTGCCAGAACCATTTGACAGCTGTGCTGGTGATGTGATTTGTAGGTTGTCAGATGCAGTCTTTCATCTTCTCTGGATTGCTGAGGACTGTATCTCCCAAACAGGATGCATTGGCAATGGAGATGAGGAAGAAGATTGAGTGGTTTCTCCCTCACTTCCTGAGTCTCAGCCAGCATCACAAACTGATAACCCCCAACCCCCACCATCCAAAGACTTCAGCTCTCACCAGACAACTCCTCCATACTTACAGCTCTTTGCTGCTGTCTCCATCACACTTTCTCTTCCTATGGTCCCACTAGCCTTGGGGTGGTAGCACCTTCCTGCTACTGCCAAACTCTGGGATACTCTCCTGTCTGCTCTTTCATTTCTTTGCTCTTCTAAAAACTATATAACCAGATCCCTGTAGTAAACTCCTTTCCCCTCTCTGACTAATACTAGCAGAGAAAGTTCTCCTTTTCTGAAAATATTTCATTGATGAGGCTTTTATGGGAGACATTGTGAGAAATTTTTATCTAAAATAGTTTAAGTTCTGAGAAATACCAGCCACTTGCACATTTCAGCCAATTCCATATATGAAATCTCCCATACACTTGTGAGCTCCCATGATGACACAGTAAGCAATCATGTCATTTGGGTGGGGGAGATGAACACATTGGAAAACATTGGCAAGATGCCAGAGCCGTTGACCTGCAGGCTCAGGGGACTGCTAACTCTGCAAGGGCAGGGAGGTCAGCATTGTGAACATCAGCCAAAGGCTCTGGACACTGTGTTTATGATGACCAACAATCTAGGCAGATGGGGATGAGGCTTGGTTGGTAGAGCACTTGCCTAGCATGTATGAAGTCCCAGGTTCGATCCCCAGCACTGCAGAAGGTAGATGTGGTGGTGCACACCTGCAATCCACTCACAAGACAGAGATAGGATGGTCAGAAGTTCAAGGTAAGGCAGGCAAGGTGGCTCAGTAAGGAAAGGCTCTTGTCACCAAGTCTGATGACTTGAGTTCAGTCATGGGATCCACATGGTAGATGAAGAGAAGTAACTTCCAAATGTTGTACACCATGGCACACACATATCCCTAATCTATCTATCTCTCTCTCTCTCTCTCTCTCTCTCTCTCTCTCTCTCTCTTAAATGTAATTTAATTAATTAAAAAATTCAAAGTAATACTTAGCTACAGAGAGTTCAAGGACAGCATAGACTACATGAGACCCAATCACAAAAGAAGAAAGAAAAGGAAAAAAATAAAAGAAAGGAAACAAGGGAGGGAAGGAAGAAAGAATATGCAAAAAAAACTACTAGAATTTTCAATGATGTCATATGGGTCTAAGGAAAGAAAAACTTGAGACTAAGCAAAAACCGAGACACCGGGACTTAAGGAGCAACAGCACTGAGAAGATATAAACAGGTGGCCTGTCGTGCGTTCTATTCCCTGGGGATGCCACCAACAGGCAAGGACCCTAGTAAACATGGACTGTGTTTAAGGCTCCTAGAGGGTTTTCCATGAGCCAAGAAAAGCAAACAAGACGTAAATATGCTGTGGGGTGTTCTGTATGTTAAATGTGTTGCTCTGATTGGTTAATAAATAAAACACTGATTAGCCAGCAGGAAAACTCTAGCTATATAGACAAGACTTTGATGCCCAGGCCACTCTCTCTGCATTCAGGGTCTGACTCAATCCCATGCCTGACCTCTGGCAAGCTATGCTGCCTCTGGAAGCTTCGCATTCCTCATCTTTAGATTGTAGACAATGACACAAGGTTCTGCAACAATGGCCCTTATGTATTGACTTGGGTGGGCTAAGGTAGCTGGTTAAATATTATTTCTGGATGTCTCAATCAGTGGGTTGAATGAAAAGAAAAACCAACCCTCACCACTGTGAGAAGAAATAACTCAATCCATTGAGGATCCCTGGGGTGGAAGTGAAAAGGGCAGAGGGGTGTTTTCACTCTTCTAGGTCTAGAATATTTACCATCTGCCTTCAGATGTTAAGACACCTGAGTCACAGCCCATCGGACGAAGACTGAAGCATCCACTGGTTGTCCTGGCTCTCTAGCTCACAGGCAGCATATTATAGAACTTTTTCACCTGGTGAGCCAAGTTATATAATCTACCTGGCCTGGCCTTCTCAGATAGATGGTAGACCAAGAGACATGGCTAAGTATAGATAGATATGGTAGACAATAAAAAATAGATAGATAGATAGAAAGATAGAGAGAGAGAGAGAGAGAGAGAGAGAGAGAGAGAGAGAGAGAGAGATAGATGATAGATAGATAGCTATCTGATCCAATTCTCACAGTTCCCAAATCTACAGCTCTGAAGTGATTTCTGGTCTAGGTTTCCCCCCACCTATCATAAATATATTGGTCAGAAGAAAGAACATCATGTTTAATTATGGGGTGGTACTGAGAATGCACTACTTACTATGTGGGGGTACTATACACATTTAATCAAGAAAAAAAATGTATTCCCAACCCCAGCTGGTCTGAAGGGCTTCTAGAGGGGTGCAGACAGAACCTGTCCACTTGTGCTGTGACAGAAAGGTTTCAATAGAATGATGATGGGAGATGTAAATGAGACTCCAAACATGGCTTCTGTGGTTAGCACAGACCAGGTACTGTTCTTCCATGGCCACCTACAGAGTCTGTGGCGCCGCTCAAGGGCCACCAACAGCTGCATCTGAAATCAGAGACTATGCGCTTCTGAGACATAGCATTGAAAGGGTCTCCCAGCACCAAGGACAGGAAAGCTGCATGAGAGACAAGTTTTGTAGGATCTAGAAATTGACTGGGAGTGCTGGATCAAGGCCCCCTGTGATGAGTTAGAAATGGAACCTCAGCCCCTGACTGATGGATGGCAGCTCACAGTGAGGAGAGCCCCTGACTGAGGGGAGCCCCTGACAGAGGGGAGCCCCTTCCAGGTGATGCAGCCGCTCCCTGCTTCATAGCAGTGCAGGAGGCTGGCTCAAAGATGAGGAGTCCAGGAACGGCAGCTGCTACCTCCCCTCCAGACAGTGACCGGGTGCAGAGTGAGAGGAGCTGGGGTGGAGGAAGTCAGCCAGGCAGGCAGAAGGGAGAGCACAGCTGGGAAAGCTGGCCTGCCTCTTCATTTAAAATGGCACCCCTTGGCTACAGTTGGGGCCCAGTGCTAGTAATGACAGCAGCCACTCGAGGGCACAGACAGAGACTGTGCCAAATTGAGAATCGAGAGCAGGCCAAACACCGGCATCCCGTTTCTGGAGGTTTCAAGTTGACAACAGGCTGCCAAGTGCTTTCCATGATGTGTCCATTATTGATCTCTACAAAATTCCTGGACTAGAAGATAGATGCTGAAGGAAAAAACATTCGTACCGATTCCGCTTGCGGGGCAAATGTTCCTCCGAATTTAGAAGATCACCCAGACTCTGGACTCATCGTCTGTGAGGAAGAAGCAATCAAGGTGATTCACCCTGCAGGCAATCAGAAAGCAGCTGGACCAGCAAATGCTGTGCCAGTAGCAGGGACGAGTAGGCCAGCATGAGCTTTTGTTTGGCTTTTAATACCTGACTCAGTCTCCTTTTGCTTTCTGTGACATGAGAAATACAGAAGGACCTGGTGCGACACTTGGGTCACTGTAGTGGTTTGAATGAGAAATGTCCTCCTAGGCTCAGGTTTTTGAACACTTGGTTCCTAGTTAGTGGTGCTGACTTGGGAAATTACGGACCCTCTAGGAGGTGGAGACTCGTTGGAGGACAAACTCTGAATGCTCACAGCCTCACCCCACTTCTGGTTCAACTGTGTTTTCTGCATGTGGACTGATCAGCTAGCTTCCAGCTCCAGCCACCTGATGCCTCCTGTGCCATTATGGACTCTCTCTCTCTCCCTCTGGAACCATATCCAAAATGAACCCTTTCTTTCAAAAGTCACATTAGGTCATGGCGTTTTAATCACAGCAACAGAAAAGTAACTAATACTAATTGATCTTCCAGTCTTCGGTCTAGCATAGACATTGTTCCTGGCTATTGTGGGTTCATATGTAATAACAGCAGTAACGATAGCCTTTTCCTACAGTAGCTCATACATACAAGGAACTTGAACGCATGATTAATCCAATGATGCCAGGAAATAACAAGGACATTATCCAACTTCACAGATCTGATGTCTCACGAAGAGTAAGTCATTAGCACAGCGGGAAATGGCAAGGTCTGAAATAGAGGTCATGGTCTTCTGGCCCTTAGATGGTACTCGATAATGAAGATCTGAGTTGAATTAAATTCAAGCGGAAATACAGCATCACCTGTGAGAAGTGCAATTCATACTTTGTTGGGGTTTGTAGACATAATAATAAAGTGTAAATCACAGGACTAGAAATTAGAAGGTTTTTTCCATTTGGTTGTTCTGTTCTGACCTAAAGACTTCATCAAAGTAATTGAGTAGCGGAGAGTTCTAAATGGTCATAATGAAGAAAATATAGCCCCAATGGAAATGGCAAGATTCTCATCTAGGCTGTCTTCAAATCAAAGCATTAATTACCTAATGCAACACAAATTTCTCTACAAGATTAAGTAAAATGTGTTTCAATTATCTGCTCGATCCATATAGGCTGTATAACCATAGGGGAGTTTGCCAGAGACTTGAACATAGAAAGGGCGCTCAGAAAAGCTTCACACATGCCCCTCTGACCTACACAGCAAATGGTGGCTTTCAAATTTCTCTGCCAGAAGAGCCACTGAGCCATCTCCAAATCTTTCATCTTGAGCCCCTTTCATGGCGCTGCATCTCTGAGCTTGGAGCTCACATATCATACTTAGGAACAGCCAAACCTCACTCTGAATCAAGTTCTGGGATGGATTATTTTAGTTTCATTCCTGTTGCTGTGACAAAAAAAAAAAACTGATAAAAAGCAACTTGGAAAAGGAAGAGGGGTTTGGGCTATAATTCCAAGCACAGTACATTATGGTGGGGAAGCTATGGCATGAACTTAAAGCACCACACCTATAGTCAAGAGCTGGGAGATAATAGATGTATGTCTGTACACTTGCTCGCTTGCTCTCAGCTAGCTTTCTCCTCTCTTACACTGTTCAGGATCCCCTGCCTAGGGAATGGTGCCACCCACATAGAATGAGTCTTTCTACGTCCATTAACAAGACAGTTCCCCCACAAGATGCCCACAGGCCAACCTGATCTACGTAACTTATCATTAAGACTCTTCCCTGGTGGTTCTAGTTGTATCAAGTTGTCAGCTAAAATTAACCAATACATGAACTAATATCAGTTTTGGTCAACTAAATTACTAGAACTGATTTTAGCTTCCCTAAGATTTTAGCTTAAAATCTTAGGGAAATTCTTATCATGTTTAAAAGAGAAAGTCATTCTCTGTCATGTCTTTGGACATCTACAGAGGAAACTTTAAAACTACCTATCTGCCATGCTGCTAGGGGTGCAAGCACCTTTATTCTTGTATGAGCATTAAACATAATGTCTTCAGTGGTACATAATCTCCACAGCTACAGTCCTCTCAATGAGAGCAGCCTCCACACAGAACCCCCTGGGAGGATTCTGAAAAGACAATGGGGGAAAAAAGCCCCACCAATCTATCTCCCTTGTAGACCATGATGCATTGACAAAGGTCTGTTGCTCTAACTGGTCCTCCTCTGGAGCCTACTGAAGGCTTACACTACAGGGAAGACTTACATAGTAAACTGTTAAATTTGGTCAGCTTCAGCTCTTGACACAGCAGCAGCTAGCCACCCCTCACTCGCAGCCCCATCCATGGCAGCCAACTGCATGTACGTTACTGGAGCAGTCTGAACACAATCTGAGGTGGACAGAAACTGATCTGTCCGCTGAGTTTAGAGGACCATGTTCTGGCTACTGATTATGGGTCCTGGCCTCAGGAACAAAGGAAAAACAGCAGCTGTGGTTGGACTGCTGTTATAAGTCCCTCTCGCTCTGGGGGAAGTGACTTCCAGGGGACTTAAACAATGAATTCCATTCCCACCGACTGTGTTTTTTCATTCCCTACTTCAATAACCAGATACTAAACATTAGGGTGTTCATAAACAATTGCATAAACAGAAAATCAGCAAGTCATCATACATGACCATGGTCTTCATAAAACACTAGAGATAACTTTAAGTTTGTACTTCAGGCTGACCGTAGGGCACAAAGAGCCTACAATAATAACTTTTTAAAAAGCAAAAAATATCAAACTCTGAGGAACATGGAGGGCTGGAGTTCCAGAATTATTATCTTATTAGATTTAAGTGTCTAATTTCTACAAAATATCAGAAGGCATATAAGTATAATACGGTCAAATGAAAAAAGTAATTAATATACATTGTCTCTGAAAAGGACTTGATGGAAGATCTACCAGACAAAGACTTTAAAATGACTTGAGAAGCTTGAGAAACTAAGACTCAGAAGAAATCAAGAAAAAAACAGTAGAGATGTTAAAAGAGCCATTAACCTACAAGAAACTAAAGAGGAAATTATAGAGCTAAAAAGTCTAATAACTGACAGTTGGAAACACTAGAAAGATTCAAAAGCAGACTTAAGTGGAAATAAGATGAACATGAAGATCAGATCATAGAAATTATCAAGTCTCAGGAATAGGAAGGAAAAAATTATAAGTAAACACAACCAACAGCACATGTGGAAAACTGTGACAGGAGCTAAGATATGTATTACAGGATACCAGAAGGAGAAGAGTGAGAGAATGGATAAAGAAATATTCAAGAAATAATGACTGAAATTTTCTCTAATTTGAGGAGTGGCCAGAATATAAACCTCTAAGGTATGGAACAAACCTTAAGTGAGATGAACTCAAGAGACCCACACCAAGTCATACAACCACCAAACTCTTGAAGGCTAGACTCTCAAAAACAAGAAGGAAAAAGTAACTTGCCACATACAAGCAACTTTTAATAAGATTAGCAGTGGGTTTCTCATCAGAAACTTCCACAGCCAGGAGGTACCAGGATGACTGATTCATAATACTAGAAGAAGAAAAAAATGATCAAACAAAATTCCTACATCCAAAAAAGCATTTCTTTAAATGTGAAGAATAACAGGACATGATGAAAACTGAACATGCTGGAGCAAAAAAAAAAAAATCACAAATTTGAAGCCAGCTAGATTATAGAGAGTATTCCAGTTAAATGGAACTGATGCAAGTAGACCTGATGAGAAATGCTCAAGAGAGTCCTATAGAGCAAGATGAAAGGACACTAGACAGTAATTCAAAACTGTAGGACAATATGAAGACTTCAATAAAGCTAAGTCCATGGGCAATCACAAGGCGAGTGTTTAAATAACCATAGTTGGTAGCTCTGTTTTTGTTTTCTGTATGACTTAAGACACTAATGGGTTTTTTTTTTTAAAGATTAGTCTAAAAGCCAGCATCATTATAATTTTGGTTTGTAACTCCACACTGTGTTCCCTGTATAATTTGTAACACTATTACATTTAAAAAGAATTATGTTTTCAAATATGTGATACCTAAGGATGTAATTCTGTGCCATGAACAAAATTGAAAAACATGAGGTGGAGCTGTTAAGGGGCAAAGCATTTGCATGACACTGAAACCAAACTACTATAAATTCAAATTAGGCTGTTAAGACTTTTGAATGCTGAATGTAATCTCCATGGCAACTACAAAGAAAATAGCTATAGAATATGCACAAAAGAAAATGATGAAGTGTGTCAACATTTCACTACCAAAACAGTGAGCTAAAACCAAAAGAAGACAGAAATACAAGATGCGAGGAACAAAAGAAGTTACAGAGCATATGGAAAACAAATTGGGAAATAAGAAATTTAGGGCCTTCTTAATGAATAAGTACTTGAGATACAGTGGATTAAATGTTCCAATCAAAGACAAGGGTCCACAGAGTAGATAAAACCACATGATCCAACTAATTGCATATTGTCTATAAGATATTTACTTTCAAATCAACAGCACAAGTTAGAAAAAAATATGTTGTGAAAGTAACCAATAAGGAGCAGATGTGGTTATGTTGATACCAGACAAACTATATTTCAAGTCTTTGTTAAGTGATAGAAGGCAAAGGGCAGACACAAATTAGCTGTTAAATATATCAAGAAGATATAACTAATCAAATTATATATATATATATATAGAGAGAGAGAGAGA
>CABHPQ010175186.1:28569-40957 GCA_902168405.1 Peromyscus aztecus | reverse complement strand
CACACACACACACACACACACACACACACACACACACACACACACACCTCCACTCTTCTGGCTGGAATTCACCAACCTCAGTCTAACTTTATATGATTTGGGGAAAGGAATGGGGGTTGGGGTGGAACTCAACATTGCTTTCTTTTTCTGTCTTCTTCCTATCAGGTGATCATGGTGACTGGGGACCACCCTATCACAGCCAAGGCCATCGCCAAAGGTGTGGGCATTATATCAGAGGGTAACGAGACCGTGGAGGACATTGCAGCCCGGCTCAACATTCCTGTGAGTCAAGTCAATCCCAGGTAAGGCCTTTACAAAGACTCTGTTCCTGGCCGGCACATCCTTTCCCACAGAGGCCCTCAGGGTCCCTTGGGGATATCTGGACAGCATCTCTGGAACCCTCAGACTAAAATCTTTACTCTGCCAGTCTAATGGCCGTTTCCACCAACAAGTTTGTATCCAGCCCGTACCGCTGATGAGCTGTGTAACCTTGGAAACATCTTGCAGTCCTGAACTTCCATTTTCTCAGTTATGAAATTAAGATGTTGTCCACACGGCAGGGTTGCTATAGGGATGGGATACGCCTAGCAAAACAGCACTTACACGTGTGTGGTACTGCATGGGGAGGATGTATCATTGCCTTCTCTGAGAAAAATATCGGAACTCAGTGTCACAGAAGAGGGCACGAGAGCAATAACAAAGTCCCACCTCACAGAGGAACTGAGGCACATGGGGGCAGGGAGGGGCAGCAGCACTGGCATGAGTGTGCATAGCCAGCGGTCTCTGCCTATACCCTCCAGAGAAGCCAAAGCATGTGTGGTTCACGGGTCGGACCTGAAGGACATGACGTCAGAGCAGCTGGATGAAATCCTCAGGGACCACACGGAGATAGTATTTGCCCGGACCTCCCCTCAGCAGAAGCTCATCATTGTGGAGGGGTGTCAGAGGCAGGTGAGCAAGACAGCAAGCGGCGGAGACAGGGCTAAGTCAGGGGCCAGACAGACTTTGTCCTCAAGGACCTTTGGTGTCTTCCCCGCAGGGAGCCATTGTAGCAGTGACCGGTGACGGGGTGAACGACTCCCCCGCGCTGAAGAAGGCTGACATCGGCATCGCCATGGGCATCTCTGGCTCTGATGTCTCTAAGCAGGCAGCTGACATGATCCTTCTCGACGACAACTTTGCCTCCATCGTGACAGGCGTTGAGGAAGGTGAGGAAGCTGTGTGGGCTGTGTGACATCCAGGATGTCTGAAGCCAGACCTTTGCTTCCTCTGATTTTCACACTAAGATTCCACACTGCTTTAGCTTTAAACCTCTTAGAAAAATGAGCAGCCAGCCACACCTCAGGGGCTAGTGGGGGGAGAGTGCCTCTAATCTCCCTGATGCTCTCAGGACCTCTCCACAGGCCGCCTGATCTTTGACAACTTGAAGAAGTCCATCGCGTACACCCTGACCAGCAACATCCCTGAGATCACCCCCTTCCTGCTGTTCATCATTGCCAACATCCCACTGCCCCTGGGCACTGTGACCATCCTCTGCATCGACCTGGGCACAGATATGGTGAGGCCAGAGGGTGGAGAACAGTCAGACCAGACAATCACTCGGAATAGGGGTGGGGTGAGCGGCCGATAAAGGGGATGCACCGGGACATCTGACCAGACCCTGACCAATAGACAGCAGATAAGCACGGGCCTGGAGGAAAACGGGAAATTTCTCCCCACAACCTGTAGTACCAGGGACTGAACCCAGGATTCACTCATGCTAGGCAAGCGCCCCACCCCTAAGCTATACTCTAGTATACTATACTCCTAGTGATAATAGGATTTTTTTTTTAAGTTATTATGTATACAGTGTTCTGCCTGCATATGCCTTCATACCAGAAGAGGGCACCAGATCTCATTACAGATGGTTGTGAGCCACCATGTGGTTGCTGGGAATTGAACTCAGGACCTCTGGAAGAACAGCCAGTGCTCTTAACCTCTGAGCCATCTCTCCAGCCCCAATACCCCAATAATAGGATCTTAAATACCAACGCACGGAATTCTGTTGGTTCTTCACTGAGCAGTTGCTACTCCTGTTTCCCCGGATCTCTTCAGATACCTTCTCCTCCCCATGTGCTCTGTACACAGGTTCCCGCGATCTCATTGGCATATGAAGCCGCTGAGAGCGACATCATGAAGCGACAGCCACGAAACTCCCAGACTGACAAGCTGGTGAACGAGAGGCTTATCAGCATGGCTTACGGACAGATTGGTGCGCCCAGCCAGGGACTTGGGAGGGTGTTCCCAAAGGCTTCTTCTAGTGCCTGAGAGGGATGAGTGAAATTTCGGGAAAGAGTCCAGTTCCCTGAGAGCCAGAGACATCCATCTCTGTCTCGAGGGGTGGCCTTTTTCTACCATTCTCTACTCATGTCCCACCTTCTGTTTATAACCACAACAGGCATGATCCAGGCTCTGGGTGGCTTCTTCACCTACTTTGTAATACTGGCAGAGAACGGTTTTCTGCCATCACGGCTGCTGGGAATCCGCCTTGACTGGGATGATCGGACTACCAATGACCTGGAGGACAGCTATGGACAAGAGTGGGTGAGTGGGGCTGTGTAAGTGTGTTGCAAATGAGAAGGGGTAAAGCTGAAGAAGGCCTGGCAGGAATTGGCCAGGAGCAAGCTACGGGTAGAAGATGGGTTAAGTGCCAAGTTTAGCAGCTGCCTGAAGCATGCTGTTTGCTGGTACTATGCATCCTTTCGCTCACACGTTACCTCTTTCGGCCTGCCTCCTCCCCAGACCTATGAGCAGCGGAAGGTGGTGGAGTTCACATGCCACACGGCCTTCTTTGCCAGCATCGTGGTTGTGCAGTGGGCTGACCTCATCATTTGCAAGACCCGCCGCAACTCAGTCTTCCAGCAGGGCATGAAGTGAGTGCCTACCACTACCAGTACCTACTACCCAGACAGAGTCTTCTAGACATGGTCACCAACCCATACAGGCCAGGATTCCAAGACCAGATCACCTCAGCTCCCAGGGCTTGGGTTTGCTAAGGAGATACCTGGTTGTAATAACCTAGCTACTTATCCATAGCCAGGTTCGAAACACACACACCCAAAAATTAGGTCAGAATGGCAAGACTCTTTTTATTGAATTCTAACATTGCTCCTAAAGTAACTGTCATGTCTTCCTATCTTCATGTCCATCTTCCTTATTTTCCTCTCACCTTCCTCCTTCCTTCCTCTTCCATTCCCTACTCTTTTTATTTATTTATTTATTTATTTATTTATTTATTTATTTATTTATTTATTTATTTATTTATTTTGAGACAGGGTTTCTCTGTGTAGCTTTGTGCCTTTCCTGGAACTCTGTAGCCCAGGCTGGCCTTGAACTCACAGAGATCCGCCTGCCTCTGCCTCCCGAGTGCTGGGATTAAAGGCGTGCGCCACCACCACCACCGCCCGGCCCATTCCCTATTTGAGTGGCACTTAGCCATGTCCTTTGCCCAGTTCTAAACCCAGGGTCAGATCTCCTGTACTCCACACCAGCACTTGGCACTTGTCCCGTGGTTCTGCATCTGCCCAGGGGGGCTTATTCAGGCCTTCCTACAATGTGGTACCATATGCCAGGCAGTGAATGAAGTGTCTTGCTCTAATCTCACAACAGCTCTTCCAGGTGGGTATGACTGTACCCTGTGTGGACCAGCGGTCCCCCAAGGTGAGGTGATAAGGTCATTCAGCTGGTCAGGGCCTTCCAGGTTGATCTCTCCACCCCACACTGCAGTAGCTCACTCAGGAAGTGACTGAGCTGGCCATAGACTTGACAGGTCTGATTCCAGAAGCTGCCCTCAGAATTTTGTTCTGTCGTGGTTTTTAAATTCTGATGCAGTGAATAGATGTTAAGTACTTCCTGTGTGGTGACGCAGGAGCAAATGCTGGCTGGGATCAGTATTTTGCAAACATCAAGACTTCGTTCAGTGTCTGTGATGAGCAACCACCGGGGTCTGTAGGAGATGCTGAGAAATAGAAGGCATCCATGGGCTCTGCCCAGAGGAGCTTTTTTTTTTAAGACCTCTTGTTGGGAAGATGATATTTTCCCAGCCCATGGGCCCAGAGCAATAACAATTATAAGCTGTCTGGGGGCAGGCCCCTGTTGACTACTGTATCTCTGGCACTGAGTCACATAAGAAATAATTATTTAATAAGTGAATATATGTATGGTAGACAGTAACCAGGGGAGAGCAGAATAAGCAGCAGAAGAAAAAATTTTCCTTTGGTTACATGAAGCATGAGAAGAGATTTGAAGAGGATGGGGATGAAGAACCCATCCCTCACATTTCCTTCCCTTCTGCCCCCAGGGGTGGCCCTGGAGCTCTCTCTCCTGACACCCTCCCCCAATGCTACCTGCCTTCTTTCCTTTGCCTTTCTAGGAACAAGATCCTGATTTTTGGGCTCCTAGAAGAGACGGCCTTGGCTGCCTTTTTGTCTTACTGTCCGGGTATGGGGGTGGCCCTCCGAATGTACCCGCTCAAGTGAGTGTCTCTTCAGGTGGCTGAGGGAGTGGTAGGAACAGAAAGATCTTGGGCCCCTTACGGAACCCAAGTTCTAATTCCCTTCGATTCTACTTCTGTGACACTGTGCCAACCTCTGCGGCTCCTGACGCATCCTCCTGCTGTTTTTCAGGGTCACTTGGTGGTTCTGTGCCTTTCCCTACAGTCTCCTCATCTTCATCTATGATGAAGTCCGAAAGCTCATCCTAAGGCGGTACCCTGGGGGTAAGCATTCCCACTCTGCCGACAGCTCAGACCCTGAGGTCCCAGGAGCCCTGAGCAGACCCATCTCGGCCTCTTCCTTCCAGATCCTGTACCCCATCTAGCTTAACATGGTTCTTCAAGGCCTCCACCTTTTTCTAGAACGGTGCTTCTCAACCTTCCTAATGTTGTGACCCTCAGGTTGGGGTGACCCACAACCATAAAATTATTTTCATTGCTACTTCATAGCTGCAATTTTGCTACTGTTATGAATCGTAATGTAAATATCTGATATGCAAGATAGCTGATATTCGACCCCCGTGAAATGTTTGTTCAACCCCCCCAAGGGGTCACAACCCATAGGTTGAGAACCACTGCTCTAGGATCACTGACCGTTCAATTAGAAGAGCCCTTTAAAGTCATTGAATCATCTACGTATTTTGCTGGTAAAAAAAGATGCACGGAGGCGATTTATTTGTTTAGGATCATAAGGCAAGGAATAGAAACTGGCACCAGGACCCAGGGCTCCTGACTCCCAGGCATCAACCGAGGGCTTGTTTATTTTCCCTAGAAACATTTTTGATCATTTGCTGGGTTGAAATGGATGACCTACAAGCCACACACGGTCCCTGAGCAGTGTTTGGGTTGAGTGGCCCGATATTTAAGATGTTTGGTTTTCTAACGGACCCAGCATCTAAAACTTAGGTGTTTTCACATACAATCCGAACCCTGACTTCTAAAACAAATGTAAAGGGCTGTCAGGTCTCTACTGCATTTCTTGTAGCACCAGTGGGACAGCTGTTTCCTTAGCCGCCTGTCCCCTGGGGAGCCCAGGAGACGTTTGCATTTTCAGCATCTACTGAATGAAATGTAGGTCTCCTCTGAAGACAGGCTTGCCCCCCTCCACCCCCTGTAAAAACACACAGCCCATCCACCAGTCGCGGTTTGTCCCTTCTCCCAGCGCTGTTCCCCAGGCTTCTCCTGCCCTCCGACCTCAGCTATTGAAGCCCCGGGCGGGTTGATCTTTCGCTCGCTTTTAGGCTCCTGCCTGCCGCAACCTTTATCCCATCATCTCTCCGACAGGCTGGGTGGAGAAGGAGACGTACTACTGAGCTCACTGGAAAAAGGAAGCATGGAAGAGATGGGGTGCTCTGGAGGTGTTGCTGGGATGGTGGAGGGAAGGGCTGGAAAAAAACTGGGGTGGTATTTTAGGGGGAGGTTTGGGGGAGACAGAATGAGGCAACTGAGTGAACTGAGTTTGCAGGCTTGGGTAAATAAACTTGAGGTGACTGCTCCACAGGTCCAACTGTGAACCCTCAGACAGTGTATTTTGGGGTCCCCTCCTCAGATCCCTCTCATCCCACTCTGCCATGTTCTCTCCTTTTCCCCCCCGAAGCACTGAAGGTTACCCCTGCCCTCCCATGTCCCAGCCCTTTACCTCTCACCTGTATTATTCAAACAGATCAACACCCAAAGGTTAACCCTGTCTAATCCAGAAGGAAATCCTCTCTGACCACCAAGTGTCTCTGTCTCTGGCTTCATTCCTCTTCCCACTCTTGGCTTCCTTAGCTTCCTACCTGAGTCTCCCGTCTCCCCCAGCGCCCCCCCCTGCTCCCCCGCAGACCTTGAAAACACAAAATTCTCCGTCTGTGAGTGTGAGCGCCTGAGGCCAGAAAGGGAAGCTGGTTGGGGAGGTTAGGGCTGTCTCCCAGCCAAGGCCAGTCAGGAACCTAGAGAGGAGAGCTGGTTTGGCAAGGAGAGATTGGGACATGCCTGCTAAAGGAGACAGCAAAGGAAGAAAGGTAGGCAGTGACCACCAGTTTGTCACCTTGAGTCTCCAGGTAGGTGGGTGGGCTCTGGCTCTATGTCCTGCCTTTATAGACTGACTCACAAGCGGATCAAATTCCCATCTCATCAGACTAGCCCCAGGGGCAAGACCAGGAGGCAGTGTGCCACCAAGTGCCCCACTGACCCTTGGGTAGTGGTTCTCTCTGTCCACAAGGCTCAGGTGTCACAGAAGGTCCAACTATCTCAACCACATGCTCTTGGGAACACCCATCTCTTCAGAATAATTTCTCAGGCATCATGCTGCTCTGAGACCCCAGTCAGCTGCCAGTCCCCCTAGCCCCCCACCCACCCACCCCACCCCTCGTCCCTACTCTCCCACTCCCTTCCCCTTCAAGCCCATCCTGCTGAACCCACATCATTTCCAGTATTGTCTAGCTGGTCCTGGAAAAGGATGTCCTGGCCATTGGCTTAGGTCATGACACTGTCAGGAACTTTAGACACGAGAGAAAATCTTAAGAGAATCTGCTTTTGACCTCCCAGATGGCAGAGCCACTGCTCCCAGGCAAGTGCCCACTTTCCTTGAGACAGGAAGCTGGCTTCAGGTTCCTGTGGAATAGAGTCGTCTTCCCTTATTCCCTTCTCACCTGACATTTTTTGCTGTGGGGACAGCTGCCCACTCTAAGCCTGGCCTAGAAAGCATTGCATACCTGAACCTAGATGAAGGAGCCAAGCAAGTGAGAGAGACAGCAAGAAAATTGGAAGGCCTAGGGTGGAGACATGAAGGACAAGACAAACATTAGGCCGGGCCCAAAGGCCTCCCAAGGGCTACTGTCTCCCCGCAGTGGAGTTTTGCTTTATCATAAGTACCTTGAAATTCAAAAGTCGTGGCCTTGGGTTGGAAGTCTAAATAGGACACCATATTTATTTGGACTTGATTAATTTGAAATCATTGACTTTGAACTAAAGTTTACCTTTGCACAATCAATAAAGAAGTCATTTGGTCAGTAAATTAAGAGCATAAACAATACTGCTAGGGGTGGTATATTTAGTCTGTCTCAGAGTATGCTTTTCAGGCACTTTAGAAATCTCTCTCCCTTTAGAATCAGCAAGTGCATAGGCTAATTATCATCAGTCCTGATATATTTGTTAAAGGAACATCTACAAGATCCTTACTGGTGACCTTCTGTAAGACTTTAGTTTGAGGTACTACATATGTACTTGAAGATAATAAAGTTACATTTCTTTATGAAAGAAAGAGAAATGACTCCCATGGTTGATTTCTATACTTCATACCTGCCTTCCTTTCAAATTGTGGTATTGGATGTGTGCTGTGGAAGAACTTGGCTTAGAATGGAGCCAAAAGAAAGGGCAAATATCCAGAACAGCAGGGAAATAATCTGGCCACAGATGGTACTGTGCTGGAAGCTGAAGAGGAAGAAGTTAAGTTGCAACATAACCTGGAAGAAAATGTAGTCAGAGCCCTCTTCCTCACGGCAGTGCCACCAGGAAGTCACAAGAGTTTGTCCAGGAGAGGAAGAGCGCCCATGGGTCTATGACAAGCACAGTCATTTCTGTTTTTTCTGGGTCAAACCCAAGTCAGCCCACTCCCAGTCTTAGAGGTATGGAATGGAGGTGTTGCCCTGGGGCTACCGCAGCCAAGTCAGTGCCGATTAGCAGTCGATACTGTACTCACAGCCATCTTTAGGGGATGAGGTAAAGTGCATACAGCCTCAAATCTACCTGAGTAGATGTTGGCAACCTTCGTGCACAGCATGTATGTGATGGGCAGCAGGGAGGGACCCTGGGCACTGAGATGGAGAACAGCTGTATGATGCACATTCCCGAAGGGGTCGATCAGGATGGGAGACAGGGAGACACTGGCTCTTACAACCTACACCAGAACTGCAGAATAACCATGAGAAAGAAGTCAGCTCCAGCACAAGCTGTGGGGAATTCAAGGAGGTATATTACAAGGAAAATGTTAGTAACAACTCATACAGACTAGAAACATGACTAAATAATCATTTCAAATGATACTAAGAAGGCTAACTGTAAAACTCAGCATCTACTCCTGGTTCAGATATTGAGGAAAAAACATACTGGGAAATATAATTGTGTTCAGGAAAGAAAGGGATGAAGTCCAGAAAACTAATAACAGCAATTATACCTTTGAAACCCTGAGTAAGAAATTAGCACTTTAAAAAATGCGAACAGGAGCTGGGGAGGTAGCTACCAATTGGTAAAGTGCTTGCCACATAAGCATAAGGACCTGAGTTCAGATCCCCCCACCTCCCCCCCCCCCCCCCCCGCGCCTCCAAGCACACATGTAAAAAGCCAAGTGTGATTGAATATGGCTGTGATCCTAAAGCTGGGAGGTATAGACAGGAAGATCCTATTGCTTGCTGGCTGGCTAGTCTTGCTGAATCAGAGAATTCTATGTTCAGTGAGAGACTTTCCCAAAAAACAAGATGAGGAGTGATTGAGGAAGACAACCAGCATCTACCTGTGCGCACACACACACACACACACACACACACACACATACACACACACGTGTACTTGAATCTACACACTCATGAACATTTACATACACACAAACAAAAAAATTTTAATTCGCTAGGAGTAGTAGCTCCCGTTTGTAAATCCCAGCATTTGGGATACTGAAGCAGAAGAACACACATTTGAGGCCTGCCTAGGCTACATAGTGAGACTATCTTTTAAAAAAAGTAAAGAGCCAGACTATAACTAGTGAAAAACACATTGGTTTTTGGAAGAGCACAACTGCCTGTAACACCAAGAAAGACATACTGTGGTGTTTTGAATGAGAATAGTCCACGTAAGCTTATATATTTGAATGCTTGGTCCCCAGTTGGTAGAACTGTTTGGGAAGGATTAGGAGGCACGGTCTTGTTGGCAGAGGTGTGTCACCAAGGGCCTTGAGGTCTCAAAAGTCCATGCCATTTCCAGTCAGCGTTCTCTCTTTCTCTGCTTTGTGGTTGTTGTTCCAACAGGTAAGCTCTCAGTTACTGTTCCAGCGCCATGCCCGCCTGCTGCCATGCTCCCCACCATGGTGACCATGGACTCTACCCCTCTGGAACTGTGAGCCCCAGCAAACCTTCCTTTATAGGTTGTCTTGATCATGGTGGTTCTTCACAGCATCGGAAAAGTAACCGAGACACAATCCAAATAAAGGAACAGCAGCAGTGACAAAAAGCCCCGAACGCTGGGAGCTCAGGGTTACAGGATGCAAAGTTCAGTCAAACGCATTCTTAAATACCAGACACAAGAGAACAGAGAGCGAAGGACTTGTTTTTGCAACAAAATCAACACAAACGTGCTTGGGTCTTAGTGCGTACAGCATGCTGTATTAAAGAAAATTTAAAATCAGGAAAGATGCAAAAATGGAAATGTGAATGCATGGAGGGCTAATTCTGGCAGCTGCTCAGGAGGACTGCAGGTATAAAGGTAAACAAGTTACTCTACAGAAGTCGATCCAATATCAACAAACGTCTTCACCATATTTTTAAAAAATGCAACTCACTGTTTGTGAAATTCAGCTGTAGTGGTAACCAGGCAAGAACCTGCATTTTTAAAGAGTAAATTAATAGGTAAGATTGATGCTTGGCCTATTTAACCAAATAGGATTTTTTGTTTGTTTGTTTGTTTTTGTTTTGTTTTGTTTTCTCGAGACAGGGTTTCTCTGTGTAGTTTTGGTTCTTGTCCTGGATCTTGCTGGCCTCGAACTCACAGAGATCCGCCTGCCTCTGCCTCCCGAGCGCTGGGATCAAAGGCGTGCACCACCACCGCCCGGCTAACCAAATAGGTTTTAAACACTTCAGACCTCAGTGACTTCATTATCAAAATCTTATAAAGATGGAATCTGAAACTCACTCTTCATTTGATTTCGATTAGGGAACCATTTGTGAACCGGCTGCTCTGTGCCAGGCATCACATCAGAGGCCGGATATACAGCCAATGAAGGTTGGTGGGGACTGGGCAATTAGCAAGACGACAGATAATGGACATAGCAATCTCAGAGGGTAAAAGTGCAGTGAAGTGTTGGAGAGGCCTAGCCAGAGGCACTACTTTATACTCAGCCATCAGAGGTTTCTCTGACAAGGTAAGCTTTGGAGCTAAGGTCTGTGGATCAGAATGAGCTTTCCAAAAACAATCTGAATGAATTCTGTCCCCTCAGCTCTGCCTCTGGGAATCTCCCAAGTTCACATCTGAGTGCTTCACAGAGATGCTGCATACAAAGAAACTTTGGGATTTCAACTTCCGTTCCAACCTTGTTCTTTTCTTTCTTTCTTTTTAAATTATCTTTGTAAGTGTTTGCCTGCATGTGTGAATATGCACTACCTGCATGCCTGGTGCCGATGCAGGCCAGAAGAGGGCAATGGATCCCCTGGAACCGGAATTACAGATGGCTATGAGCTGTCATGTGGGTGCTGGGAACTGAACTTAGATCCTCTGGAAGAGCAGTCAGCTCTTACCTGCTGAGAGGTCTCCCACCTCCTCTAACCTTAAGATTTTTGTGATCGACATTAAAGACAAGATCTCAACAGGAAAGGGAAATAGAATAGATATTTATGGATGGATGGGGGGGGCCGGTTCCGGAATAGGAAGACCAAGTGAGAGGACAGAGAGAGTTGTGGGAGGGAATATGATGAGAGACAGCTAAAATTAAGGGACATCTGAGGGATAGTATGGAAACCTAATACAGAAGAAACTTCCTAAAATACATACATATATGAAGGTGATCTGAATGAAATTGCCAAATAATGGGTGAGACAGAGTCCCGACTGACCATCTCTTGTCATCAAATGAAGCTTCCACTACCAGGAAGGGGTTACATCTAATTGAGTTGTTGGCCAAAGAGGATCCACGGGAACCCCCAGCAACCCAGGCTGTTGCCAAGACTATAGTGGTTCCCCATAAACTGCAGCAAAGCCCCACTGCTGAGGATAACACCTACACAGCTCATTGAACATGGAGAAGTCAAGCTGGTGCCTACAGAGTCTTCACCCCTGTGTTCCAGGGTCTTTGGTACAGGCAGGTACTCTGCACACTCTCAAAAGAGAAATGTAAACACCAAGCCAACCTCAAGCCCTATGTCTACAGTGGTGTACTCCCTGCACGATATGTTAGGGCAATGGTGGCACACAGCTTGTGGGAGTAACCAACCAATTACTGATCTGACTTTAGGCCCAATCCATGAGATAGAACCCATATCCAACAGGGTAACCAAGAACCTGAGACTAGATAGCCCGGGACCTAGGGTAAAACCAAATAAGACTGGTCTAAAAAAGAAAATACGCACGATGATAAAAATGATTCCTAATGGCATTCTGCTATACTCATAGGTAAGTACTTTGTTCAGCCATCGTCAGAGAAGCTTCCTCCTGAAGCAGATGGGGACAGACATGTAGAACCACAGTCAGACATCACACAGAGAACAAGAGACCTTGGAACACTCAGCCCTGATTGGGATGCCTCCATCAGGTTCTTCCCCTCAGCGCTCAGGGAACCTTGTGGAAGACGGGGTAGAAAGAATGTAACAGACAGACGGCGTGGAGAACACCAAGAATACAAAGCCCTCTAACTCAACATGACCAGCATTCGCATGACCTGCACAGAGCCTGCCCCAGTCTGCACCAGGTCCTCTGTGTTTACATTATGGCCTCAGTTTAGTGTGTTTACGGGATTCCTGAGTGTGCAAACAAGTGGGTCTCTGATTCTTGTGCCTTCTCTTAGACCCTTTTCCCTCTGCTGGTTTGTCTTGTCCAACTTTGATCTGATAGTTTTTATTTTATTGTTTTTATTTTGCTTTTTTTTTTTTTTTTTTTTTTTTTTGGTTTTTCGAGACAG
>CABHPQ010175186.1:0-28469 GCA_902168405.1 Peromyscus aztecus | reverse complement strand
GTGCGCCACCAACGCCTGGTGCTTTGTTTTTTTTTTTTGTTTTTTTTGTTTTTTTTTTAATGAGAGAATAAATGAGTGAAAACCTAGCCACTAGGATAAAGGTTAACAACTAAAACTATCATTTATACCCGCTGGGAGAAGGAAGATCAGTTTTCTCCAGTGGAATGACACTGGGTATATCAACCACTCCAGTGGGAGGTCTAACGTTCAGTAGTAATTTACCGACAAATAATGGACTTCACTGTATTTTTGTGTGCTTTTATTTTGTTACAGTTTTTTGTTTGTTTTGTTTTTCTTTTTGAATATTGATATATTCTATATTCTAGGTTCTATTCTTATATTGGGGGTTTTTTTTTGAGAAAGAACTTAAAAGTTGGGTGGGTAAGGAGGGGGAGAGGATCTGGAAGGAGTTGGGGGAGGGAAAGAATATGATCAAAATATATTTAAATTTAAAAATTTTGCTTTATATAATAAAATGTAAAAACAAAGACTGAGAAAACATTTGTAGTGTAAATGGCAAAAGAGTCTTGACAACTCAATTAAAAAAAAAGAAAACTATGTAGAATTGAGCAAATGATAGTATAATTCACAAAAAGGAAAATGTAATACAGAAAACCCACCAACATATTGGAGAATCCTCACACAGTCAGTAATTCAAAAAAAATTAAAACTCTGAGAAGTCAAGGTCACCCTGTGTGGAGGGTGGACTTCGTTACATCTTACTGCCAAGCTCCAGGGCAGTGCCCTTTTAATAGCAGTAGGCAGAATATTTTAAGATTTTAAATGAGCTTACCATATGATTCAGCAATGGAAATCGATTCTACAGAAATAGAGGCTAAAGCTACCTCTAACCAGTTTGCCACCATGGCAATGTTTTTCATGGTTAAGAAAACAGATGGAAAATGGCCCATCAACATCTCAGTTGTGGAAGTTACTGCCCAAGCCATGGCCAATACAGACGATGGAAAGCCCGCAGGAGCTGAAAGACAAGCCTCATGCACCTGACAAGTTGATAAATGAAAGGGGAATTGGATGGTCATGGGAAGATTAAAAATACATCCCCTCTTGGGTCTCTAGCTGAATAAACATAGGAAAAACTGGAAAGATGGGCAGCATGTTAATATCCGTTGTTTCAGACTTGGAAAGTTTGTGAGAAGGGAAAAAGGGACTTCTGGGTTTTATTTTATACTTTGTAACTGTGTGTCACCACACGGATGTGTGGGTTCACGTGAATCCACGGAAGGAGACTCAGAGGCATCTTAAGAATGAATCTAGCCTTTCATGGCTGCAGGGGGTCCAGCCTCGAAGGACTGGAGCACTTTCCCCTCGCCTAGGGCATTTTTATTTACTCTCTATTTACAGTTTAGCCAGTTAATTTCTGTATCTTCCAAGCAACCTG
This sequence comes from Peromyscus aztecus, assembly GCA_902168405.1. Taxonomy (NCBI): domain Eukaryota; kingdom Metazoa; phylum Chordata; class Mammalia; order Rodentia; family Cricetidae; genus Peromyscus; species Peromyscus aztecus. The sequence continues at coordinate 27,070 of CABHPQ010175186.1, read as the reverse complement.
ATAGGAGCTCCCAGAGATAAAACACCAAGTACAAATTACTTGATTTCTCAGGTACCATGGTTTTCCGGTTTCCTGAACCAAGGCCTTTGATCCTTGGGGGACACTGTGATCCTTGACTCTCAGACAAGAGTCACATAGGGTGATAAGAGAAACAAAAGGTAAGAGAAACAAAAGGTGTGGTTAAACAAAGGAAGGATTAGGGCTAGGTGCTGCTCTCTGGAACCAGGCCAGGAGCTCAGCAGGAATGCAGCCACAATACTTTTGTTTTGTTTTTTGTTGTTGGGGTTTTTTTTTTTGTTTTTTGTTTGTTTGTTTGTTTTGTTTTGTTTTGTTTTTGAGACACGGTTTATCTGTGCTGTCCTGGCTGTCCTGGAACTCACTCTGTAGACCAGGCTCACCTTGAACTCAGAGATCTGCCTGCCTCTGCCTCCTAGGATTAAAGGAGTTTGCCGCCACCACCCAGTCTATACTTTTTTAAATACAAGATCTCACTATGTAGCCCAGGCTGGTCTCAAACTCAGGGTTCCCTTGGTTCATCTCCTGAGTGTTGAGATTATTTTATTTTCTATATAGCAGAGGAGATGTTTGTGTGTTAGTGTGTACATGGGTGTGGAGGCCAGAGGTTGATACATCTGTTGCCCTCCACCACATTTTTTGAGGCAAGGTCTCTCTAAAACAGGAGCTCACTGATTCAGCTAGAGTGGCTAGCCAGCCACCCCCCCAGGGATCTCTTGTCTCTGTCTCCCTAGCCCTGTGAGTACAGACACAGGTCACCACACCCAGCTTTTCACAGGGTTGCTGGGGGTCTGAACTGAGGTCCCCAGGCTTGCATGGCAAGCTCTTCATGAACTGAGCTATGTCCACAACCCCATTTATTTTCTCCTTTTTACTAGAGGAGGAAGACAATCTCTGAAGGAAAGAGACGAACCTCTGTTCTGGCTGGGAAGGGGAACCAGTGTGAAGAACCCCATCGGTGTAATGGATGCTTTAGGTTCCACCACAGTCAAAACCACACGCAGCCAAAATGCAGTTAAAGGAATATCAAAGAACAGAAATGTACGTGATCTCAGAACTGAAAAAATATAATAATTGATAGAAATACATAGCTGCTTCAGATCCTTTTGAATAAAGTGTTAAAAATAATTAGCACAATGCACTAACAATTAGCTAAAAAGAAAGAAAGAAAGAAAGAAAGAAAGAAAGAAAGAAAGAAAGAAAGAAAGAAAGAAAGAAAGAAAGAAAGAAAGAAAACAAGCCATGAAGGAGAGAGGGAGGGGCATATGGGATGGTTTGAAGGGAGGGAAGGGAAGAGGAAAATGTTGTGATTATATTACAATCTAAAAAATTTAAAAATGAGTAAAGCATAATTAGCACATAAAAGTCAAGGCACTTAGTAAGATCCTAGAGAAGGTAAACAGAAGAGATAAACATATAATTTAATTTTGTACATTTATTTTTTGTGTGCAGTGGCATGACATGAATGTGTAGGTCAGAAGACAACTTGTGGAAGTTGTTTCTCTCCTTCCACCATGGGGGTCCTGGGCGTCGAACTTGGGTCATCAAGCTTGGCAACAGTGTCTTTACCTTCTGAGCCATCTCGTTAGCCAACGCATTTTAAAGTAAGGGAATGCTGTATGTCATGCGGGACAGTTTTGTTTTCACTGAGAACTGCACACTTAGCTGCATGTAAAACCATTAATAGTGAATCCAAAATAGTCATTGAACACACAGTACACCGCCAGAAGTTATTCTTTGCGTGGCGCAGGAAAGGCGTCTTCCAGATGCAGAGATTCATAGCCAGGCGCCAGGCTGAGCTCTGGGAATCCAATCGATGAGAGAGAGGAGGGATTCTGCAGGCAGGAAATGTCGAGATCATGATGGGAAGAAGTGCGGAGATGACTGGCCACACCACTGGAGGCCCACGAACTGTAGACTAGTGACTTTGAAGCCCCCACGGGACTGGACTAGGCCCTCTGGATACGGAAGACGGTTGTTTGGCTCGAACTGTTTGGGGAACACCCAGGCAGGCAGATCGGGATTCATCCCTGGTGCATAGGCAGGCTTCTGGAATCCGGTGCCTGTGGTGTGGCGCAGCCTTGGTACAGTGGGAAGGGGCTTGGACCTCCCTAGGCTCTGCTGACTCCCCATGGGACACCTTGATTTGGGGGATGTGGGGATGTGGGGATGTGGGGTGGCTTGGGAGGGAAGGCTGGGAGATGGGAGGAGGGAGGAGGTGGGATCTATGGGTGGTATGTAGAGTGAGTAGAAAATTTCTTTTTTTTTTTGAATTTATTTTATTTTACAATATAATTCAACTTTACATATCAGCCATGGATTCCCCCATTCTCCCCCCTCCCGCCCCCCCTCCCCCCGCCCCCCGACCCACCTCCCATTTCCATCTCCTCCAGGGCAAAGACTCCCCCGAGGATTGAGATCAACCTGGTGGACTCAGCCCAGGCAGGTCTAGTCCCCTCCTCCCAGGCTGAGCCAAGCCCAAGCGTCTCTGCTAAGCCCCAGGTTTCAAACAGCCAATTCACGCACTGAGCACAGGACCTGGTCCAACTGCCTGGATGCCTCCCAAACAGATCAAGCCAATCAACTGTCTCACCCATTCAGAGGGCCTGATCCAGTTGGGGGCCCCTCAGCCATTGGTTCACAGTTCCTGTGTTTCCATTCGTTTGGCCACTCGTCCCTGTATTCCATCCATCCCTGGTCCCAACAACTCTTGCTCACATAAACCCTCCTCCTTCTCGCCAATTGGATTCCCAGAGCTCCACCCGGGGCCTGACCGTGGATATCTGCATCCAGTTCCCTCAGTCATTGGATGGGGTTTCTAGCACGACAATTAGGGTGTTTGGCCATGAAAATTTCTTAATAAAGAAAAAGAAAGGCGTCCTCAAATGTCCCACTTGTGACCCCCTTTCTCCCGAGAAATTGTTACACACATTTGCACACTAAAGATATGGATGTGCTCGTTTATTTTTACATAAAAAAGTAAATATTGGCTGAATATTTCTTATTGCCCAACCATATTTTTTCAGAGTTGATCAATATTTTTATTTTATAATCAATCATCAACGCGGAGGACACCATTTCTCATGAATATGTAGCACAAAACGGGAGAAGTCTATTTTCAGAAACTGTTTGCTGTCCTGTTTCTGTAAGAACAGAAAACTTGGTCTGTACAGTAAAGACACTGAGGGTGGAGGTGATGTTTCAGTGGATAAAGGAACTTGCTGCCCATGCCTGAGGGCCTGAGCGCCAGCCCCAGGACCCAAGTTGTCCTCTGACCTCCACACATGCACCGTGTCATGTGCATGCATGCAGTACACACACCACACACACAATGTCTAACCGGGCCACAGTATTTCCAGCCACATTTGTTGCGTCCACACAACAGTGTCAAATGTGCGTGTTGCGTGTTCAGAACCAAGGCTACGATGAAGTTGCATGGCGTTACATGAGCGGCCACTGCCAGAAACACCTCCAATTTACCCCATGCTTAATTCAAAATTATTCTTTTGTTGTTATATAATCAGAAACTTCACTGTTGCCATTTTTTTTTGCACACACACAGCCATTTAGTCACACCACCACATATTGGGTGGCCACACAGTTTGAGAAACTAGGGTGTAGAGCGCCTCACTTTCATTCTTACGATTGCTGCTTTATGAGGTAGAAGTTATTTTTCTGACCAGAAAAGTACAGAAAGGGGAATTGATTTGTACAAAGTCACTCACAGCTGTTAGACGAGGACTCAGTATTCAAACACAGGACAAAGTCCAGAGTTTATCTCACTAGTTAATCTCCAAAACTAAGAAATTAAACTCAATATTGGTCAATTCCTGAGGCTCACTAGAACTGGAAATGGTGTCCCACACCACTGATCCCAACACTCAGGGATGCAGAGAAAAGAGAAGGGGCGTAAGTTCTAGGCCAGCCTAGTACAGAGCAAGTTCCGTACTAGCAAGGGCTCCCTAGCCACTAACACACACACACACACACACACACACACACACACACACACACATCCCACTGTCTTTAGTTTTTGAGCCACCTAACTGGAGTGTTCCTAGCCTCAGAAGTCACAAGACCGTACAAAGACTTTGTTCTAATATTGTTGTCTAATCTAAATTCTCTCTGTGGCAGAACCTGCTCCAGGCATCATCACCCAGAGACAGAGGTTTGTGTGCTCTTGATTAGATCTTTCATGAGCCCATTATGATGCCAGGCCGAGGCTGTTGCCATGGCACCCACAGGACTCAGGGCTGGGGGCACCTGGCCTGCCCAGAAGCCCACTCTTACCTCGGCTCCCACCGCACTTCCCACCTGCTGAGCCCCCAGTCTTCATCATTTAGGTACCCAGGGACCCTCCATGCCCATCCCCCTCTCTGTAGCTCCACCCTCACTCTCAGAGTCTAGGTTCACTTGGCCTGGCGCTTCCTTCTCCACCCCTGCCGCTCAGACCTGCTCCCCTGATCATCTTTCCTTTCTCACGTTGCACGGAGACTCTCCTCTCCATCCTTCCCACCCAGTGACAGACCTTTCCTCTTCCCGCCACACTGCCCTCACCTCCAGCTCCTTAACCCTGCCTTCCACTCGCTCCCACACCTTTACAAACCTCTTTGTGTTCTTCCCACTAGTTGAGCCGAGCCAGCCAATATCACACTATGGAGCCCGGAAAGGAAAAAGGGACAGCGGACCCTCACCAGGAGAATCTAAGCCCAAGATCTAGCATGAAGCCTGTAATGATGAATAAAAATCTGCATGTAAGGAAAAAAAAGAAAAAAGATTTAGAAGAGCTGAAGAAGGAAGTGGCTATGGTGAGAAAACCCAGAGTCCATTGCCCTTGACACACCCTTCAGCCTTCGCCCAGACGGCCTTCCACATCCAACCGGAGAACAAAGCACATTGCCAGGACTCTCCCTTCCCACTTCTTCCCTCCTCCCTGCACGTGACCTGAGGTCACCATCTCACCTCGACTACTCTTCTGTCCCCTCAGGACGATCACAAGCTAACGCTGGATGAGTTGAGTGCCAAGTACTCTGTGGACTTGACCAGGGTGAGTAAGAACGGCCTGAGTGAGGCAGAGGCTCTCACTGACGTGCAGAGATTGAGAGCGACCCCCTCCCCCCAGCTTCAAACCCAACTTTGTACCTCTTACCCTCAGCCACGCAAAGTTCCACAAAACTCCCCTTGGAAAAGATGGCCACAGTAACTACCCCGGAGAGAGGCTATAGGTAGATAGGATAGATAGTACAGACAGTTGGGGATATGCCTTTGTTCATTCTCTGGACCTGTTTATAGTCTTAGGATTTATCAAGGACTCCAGAGAGTTTTTGCTTAGGTAGGAATAACATTATCAGTATTTGCCATAGTTAAATTAAAACTGACCAATTTTGAAAGTATTCCCCAGTTCAGTTACAAATAGAGTAGTTGCTGGGAATGTAGCTCAGTGGTAGAAGATCTGCAGGGCCCTGAGTTTGATCCCCCAGAATTGCGAAAGAAAGAGAAGGAAAAAAGGAAGAGTTCATTATAAACTAGTAGCAATAATATTTTTGACCAAATAAATATATTTTTTTTAAAAAAATAGTAATCTTATAATTTACAAATCTCTTTAATGTCTTTCTTTCTGATAGAAAGATCTGAATTCTCACATGTTTTGGTAGTACATCTGTTGGGATATATCATGAAGTCTTTGGAAACTGGAAGTGTTAGCTTTCCATCAGTATGACAAAATACCTGAGTATCTGGTGGTTTGAATGAGAAGCCCATAGGCTCGCAGGTTTGAACACTTTGTCCCCAGTTGGTGGAACACTTGGGAAGGACTAGAAGGTGTGGCCTTGTTGGAGGAGATGTGTCACTGAGGCTTTGAAGTTTCAGAAGTCCGCCACTCCCAGTTAATGCTCTGTCTTAGGCCTGTGGATCAGGGTGCAAGCTCTAGGCTACTGGCTGCCTGCTGCCAAGCTCCCCACCATGATGGTCACAGACTCTGACCCTCTACAACTGTGAGCCCCAGGAAACTCTTTCTTGTGTAAGTTGCGTTGGTAATGGTGTCTCTTCACAGTAGTGAAAAATAACAAGACAAAGACCAACAATGTCAAGGAGGAAAGACTCATTCCGACCCACAGCTCTGAGGGTTCAGGTCATGGCGTCTTGGTACCACTATTTCTTTTTTATTTTATTTTGGTTTTTCGAGACAGGGTTTCTTTGTGTAGCTCTGGCTGTCCTGGAACTTGCTTTGTAGCCCAGGCTGACCTCGAACTCACAGAGATCCACCTACCTCTGCCTCTTGAGTGCTGGGATCAAAGGCCTATGCCACCACTGCTCAGCAGCACCACTATTTCTGAGCCTGTGGGGAGGAAGGAAGGATTTGATGGAACAAAGCTGCCCACCTCAGGGCAGAAAGGAAGATAAAGGAAGAATCCCAACATACCTTTCAAGGGTACCTTCCCGTGGCCTACTGCCTCCACCTAATTTGTCTAATGTTCATGCCATCTGTTGGGAACCTGGTCATCTGAGGAACACTGAAGAGTCAAACCTTAACATCTACCATATATATATATATATATATATATGTTCACTATATAGAACAGGCTGTCCTGGAACTTGCTGGCCAACCATCCATTCTCAAGAATGAGTGAAAAAGACGATGATTTAGTATTGTTATTAAAAACTTTAGACCTTATGGATCCCTTGAGAGTGTTGGAGGACGGTTGGGTCTTTTTGAGGAGAGGCTAAGGGAACAGCTGATAGGTTTTGGTAGATTCTGTTGTCAGTTATAGAGGAGAAAACGCAGATGCGTGTGCGTAAGGCTAGAATAAAAATCTATGCACTTGTGTCCTTAGTTTGATTTTCCCTTGTTTCCAAACTGGAAAGCCAAAGTGTGAATGCCCGTATGTTACCAGCGTCATGGGTCATAGCCCCAGTTAGGCTGGTACACCATAATCATTTCTATATGCTTGTCTCCCAACTTGAGCTCCCTGAGTGCATTCTTTTACTTCATTGATCGATGACTGATTGATTGTACCTATGTTGATGTGTGTGGGTGTAAATACGCCACCGCATGCACACGGAGGTCAGAGGACAGTTTGTGGGATTCGGTTCTCTCCGCCCTGTGAGTCTATAAGAGTCGGACTCAGGTGGTCAGACCTTGCTGCAGCCACCCTTGCACCGTAAGCCGTCCCACCAGACCCTTGGAGTGGAGACCACTCTTATTCATAGCGATATTCTCAGTTCCTATCACACTACCAAGCTCCAAGATTAAGTATTCAAGTTCAAAAGGCCTGCACACCAATTCATAAACAAATGAACAAATTAAAAAGCTCTATATAAGCATGCTAAATGACACCCCTTATACAATACAAATTCTGAAATCCTACCTTTTCGAGGAAGAACCTTGAGAAGGATGTTCAGAGGCCTGCCTTTGGGAGTAAGCCTATCCTGTTGTAACATCCTCCTTTGCTGTAACTTGCTTTCTCTTCATCCCTTTCTTCTCCACACAGGGCCATAGCCTCAAGGATGCCCAGGACATTCTGTTTGTAAATGGACCGAATATACTAACGCCTCCCCCGACCACTCCAGAGTGGATCAAATTCTGTAAACAGCTGTTTGGTGGCTTCTCCCTCCTGCTGTGGACTGGTGCCTTTCTCTGCTTCCTGGCCTATGGCATACACCGACATTACGGCGAAAAAGTCAACAAAGATGATGTGAGCTTGCTCATCCTGTACCATCCAGTCTAGCCTGCGGCTAAGCTCCTGAAACTGTTTTGTTTTGTTTTTTTTTTTAAAGATTTATTTATTATGTGTACAGTCTGCATGTATACCTGAACACCAGAAGAGGGCGTCAGATCTCATTACAGGTGGTTGTGAGCCACCATGTGGTTGCTGGGAATTGAACTCGGGACCTCTGGAAGAACAGCCAGTCCCCTTAACTGCTGAGCCATCTCTCCAGCCCCGAGCCTCTGAAATCCTTATGTTCAGCAGCCTGAGACTCCCAAAGTCTGCTGGTTCAAATCCCCAATAGTTCAGAACTTTCTAGGGAAGTTCTTGGTCCATCTTGGTCCCCTGCAACCTCTTATCTAGAAAGCTTCTGGTTCAGCTCTCTAAGAGGTATCATCCCACCAGGCTTCCCACCCAGCCGCCGTCACAGCGTTTTGCAGCCCTTTTCTCTGACTCAGAACGTCAACCCTTTCATCTCTCGCTTTCCGTGGCTCATTACCCACCGCCCCCATTTGTAGGGAAAGGAAGATACACATTCTCTGCCTGGGATTTTTCTGACCACTCACCACAGTAGCTTAGGTCCCCATGACTAGGAAGTGTACCAGCACTGTCCCTGATTCTTCTCAGCCCCTCTGCCCTGCAACTCAGTCCTATGATTTCCTCCATCCAGAGGAAGCTGTTCATCCTTGAGGATGAAGAAGGGGGAAAGGATGTACTAATGACGCTTTCTTCCCCTATCTCCAGCTGTACCTGGGTATTGTGCTCTCTGCCGTGGTCCTCATTACTGGCTGCTTCTCATATTATCAGGAGGCCAAGAGCTCCAAGATCATGGAATCTTTTAAGAGCCTGGTGCCTCAGGTAGGTAGGACTTGTGTAGAAGGACCTAGTGAGGGGAAGTGCAGATTATGCCCGGTTGTATAATCACTCAGTCCCCTGGAGACTGGACCCACTGTGGGTGCGCTGAGTGAGGCTGGTAATAAGGGGACCTGGAAATTACCAGGAGAAAATGTAAAACTTAGGTGAGACCAACAAGGAATTGTCTAGTCTAAAGTGACAATCCAAAAAATGAAGAAAGACCCTCCACCACTCAAATAAGAACATTCTACTAAAAACAACAGGGAGAGGCCGGTGGATACGTTCACATTAAAGTCAATGAACCTGTGGGAATGTTCCAGTTTAAAAGAAGCTAAAGAAATGTGGGGGTATGAATATCCTGGTAAAGATGTAGGTCCTGGGCCTGATGCTGTGCTGGGAGACAATGCCTCAAAAGACATTTTCGGTCAAGTGACAAAAGCTGAAACGTAGAGAGTAGATGTGAATATTGTTGCATCAGTGTGAAAGCTGCTGAAACTAACCACTGAATTGTTGTATAAGAGGATAATCTAGGGGCCAAGAGATGGCTCAGCAGTTAAGAGCCCTTGCTGCTTACTTATCCTGGCTAATTTTATGTCAACCCTGACACACAAGCTAGAGTCATTTGGGAAGAGGAAACTCTGTTGAGAAAATGACCCCACCAGATTGGCCTGTGGGCAATCCTGTGGTATGTTTCCTTGATTGTTTGATGTGGGAGGCCCCAGCTCACTGTGGACAGGGCCCCCACTGGGCTGATTGTCTTGAGTGCTGTAAGAAAGCAGGCTGAGCAAGCCATGGGGAGCAAGCCAGTAAGCAGCACTCCTCCATGGCCTCCGCATCAGTTCCTGCCTCCAGGTTCCTGCCTTGAGTTCCCGAGTTCCTTGGATGATGGACTGTGATGTGGAAAGTGTAAGTGCCATAAATCTTTTCCCCTCAAAGTTGTTTTTGACAGTGGTGTTTATTACAGCAATAGAAACCCCAAGACTTTGCTCTTACAGAGGACCTGGGTTCAGTTCCCAACCACCTATGACTCCAGTTTCAAGGGACTTTTGTCTTCCTCCTCTTCTGGCCTCAGGGCACCAGGCATGAATATGGTGCACATACATACATGCACATAAGTAAAATAAATCTTCTCTTTTTTTTTGAGAGAGAGAAGATAAAATAATTCTCAAAAAGTGAACACTAACGTATTTAGGATAAATTGTCATGATGCATGTAACTTAGAGGCAGAAAAGGACAAAGCAAATGAGATGAAAAGTTAGTGGGTGAAGAGAGGTAAAGGTTTGTTTTTTGTTGTTTTGTTTTTTGTTTGTTTGCTTTTTGTTTTGGTTTGTTTTGGTTTGTTTTGGTTTGGTTTTTTTTTTTTATTTTTTTTTTTTTTTTAAGAGGGTTTTTCTTTGTGTAGCTTTGGTGCCTTTCCTGGAACTCACTCTGTAGACCAGGCTGCCCTCAGACTCACAGAGATCCTCCTGCCTCTGCCTTCCACGTACTGGGATTAAAGGCGTGCACCACCACCGCCCGGCTTGAAGTAAAAGTTTTATAGGTATGTTTGTCACTGTTTTCATTACTGAAATTTAAAAATTATTTCTAAGTTAAATTTTTGTAAGGTATCTGGAAATAGTTATGACAACAGATTGGAGTTCCTAAATACAGGTTTAGATGCTTTTAAAGAAAGTCTCCAAAATCATGCAACAATTTTATCATGTTCTAGCCCGGTAGCTGAAGATTTTCTTCTCCCTTTAACGTCAACATAATTGAAACTTTTCCTCCGGTGAGAGTTTTGACTAGGAACTTGGAGTTTATCGGGTAGCACTGGTTACCTAATATGCCTCCCCAAACACGGCTTTTGTCACAGTTCTGTGTCTGGGATGCTGCTCTGATCTGGGCTGACTTTAGCCTATGCTAGGTAGAAGTATAGGATAACCTTATTCACTCCTCTGGAACTTGAGTTGAAATGATTGGGTTGGTTGGGGATCTGGCTTGTTCATGGGAGCAGAGTGGTTCCCGGGAACCGCAGGGCAAACCTTAACATGAAAGAATTTTTTAAGCCTTTGTTTGTACCATATCTACTAACATCTTCGGGGGGGGGGGGGTTACATGGCCAATTCCGCATTTAGAAACAAAGAGATAGATGCCACCTCTTAATGGAAAGGCCACCAAAGAAGTTACATTGCAAAGGTTCTGCAGACAGCAACGGTAGAAATATGCAATCGGCCAAGACCCTTTCAAGACTATTATTGTGGACAACACAGAAGAAAGGAGATAGAAATGGAACTTCTAGGGTTGGAGCAGGTTAGGCGAGGCAGGAAGCTGCACAACAATCCTACATTATCTCCCTACAGCAAGCTCTGGTAATTCGAGACGGAGAGAAGATGCAAATCAATGTAAAAGAAGTGGTTTTGGGAGACCTAGTAGAAGTGAAAGGTGGAGACCAAGTCCCTGCTGATATCAGGGTTATCTCTGCACAAGGATGCAAGGTGAGGAGATGTGGAAAGCTATAGGAGGGAGCCGAAGCCAACATATGGTTCTAAGGTATGACGAGGACCTGGGCTAAGGTACAGAAAACATGATCTTATTATTCAGAACTTTGAGACGGTGATGAGGATGGATTAGAAGTGAGACAATGAGGTGCTGGGAGAACATGTGTTCATCTCTGTATGTTAATGACATGACAGTTAGGACAGGTAAGGTGGTGCTGTCTTCATAAATGAATCTCTCCTATGCTTGCTTACCCTGTCCTCCTCCTCACTCCAGGTAGACAACTCCTCCTTGACTGGGGAGTCAGAGCCCCAGTCGCGCTGCCCTGAATGCACCAGTGAGAACCCTCTGGAGACCCGGAACATCATCTTCTTCTCCACCAACTGTGTGGAAGGTAAATAGTGTATCATACATGGTACAGACTCAAAAGCAGAGGTGGAAGCAAAAGGCTTTTAAAGCCTCCTGTGTCTAAAGATTTGGGAGTAGGGAGACTTACCAAGTTGGTTTCTCCATCACTCAGGAGCTTGATGACCTTTGGCAAAACGTCAACGCCACCATTTCCAAATTTGCGTGCTGATAATACTAAACATTGTAACCGATAGAGTGTGGACTAAGTGACGTAACTACGGAATGCTTAGCGCAAGGTCTAGTACACTGTAAGTGCCCTGTGGCTGCTGACCATTGTTTTAGCTGGTGGTGAGACTAGTTTATATGCTGAAAACAGCGCAGAATGGAGGAAAGTTATCCATCCCTGCTAGAGTATTCTCTTAACTTCTTTTTACTTTCCAGAGAAAGATATCAACAAGTGTCCCTCTAACGCTACCATTCAAACGTTGGCTTTGTCCCTAGAATGACAGTAAGGCATCCCTGAACCAGGAGTTGGTTCTGACCAAAGTGGTAACAGAGGACTTGACATCATTGCTCTCTCCTTTACCCCTTTCCCTTAAAGAGACCTAAATATGCCCTGGAATCTGCTTGCAAACCATTACTAATGCTGAAGAATAAATGTTTTATTGTCTAAAGATAGTTGCTTTTTGCTGAATGCATAACTGCATATAGCTACAGTGTCAACTGCTATAAACATTTTTTTTTCTGATTCTCACAGTATCACACACAAAACTCTAAAGTTCAAGGAAATCACATGCTCACCATATTTAAGAGTATGACTCAACAGAAAAGGGGAAGATTAGCAATTCTAATGCAAGTCTGTCTCCAAAAGCCCTTGCTCTTCCCTCCACTCTGCCCTGCACTGAGATTGCTAATGACCTCTCCACGTCAAACCATTTAACTTGAAAATACCTTAATAATCACTATAATGTCCAATGGACATTAAGGAAGCATTCAACCAGAAAAAAAAAATTGTATCACGCGATGTGTACACACTATATAAAATACATGAGTAGTTGAATGGACAGAAAAATGTAAAGCAACAAGATTTCTCTAAAAATACTGGATTTCTGCTGTTACATTTTAGGAGGAAATTTGCTGAGATGTATCTTTCTGAAGTAGGTTTTCTTCATCAGCTAAGTATATGCTGCTGACAAGAGGTTTGGAGAAGACTGGGTGAGGGTGTTCCTTCCGGTTGAGAAACAAGGCTCTATCCGGCTGAAAGGGATTTAATAGGAGACCAACAGACCCCAATGTAGCCAAGAGGGTAGAACGAGCTAGGTTAAGCTAAGGAATTTTGTGTTTTGAAACGTCAGGCCTCATTATGTAGCTCTGGCTATTCTGGAACTTGCTCTGTAGACCGGGCTGGCCTTGGACTCGTAGAGAGCCTCCTCCTGCCTCAGCCTCCTGAGTGCTGAAGTTAGACAAGTGCGCTCCCGTGTCCTCCAAACTAAGGGATTTTTGTGCAGCTTGCTCAGTAATTTTCTTTAGACCAGTTTCCCCTTTAACCTTTGCCCTAGACCAATTTACAAAATAGTTACATAAATACAGCTTAGCCTCACCTCCCAGCTGTCATAGCTGTGGACCTTGATGGGCCATGGCACAAATGCCTCTCTGTGTTCCCACGCTGTTAGGGAGCCTGAGCTCTTTCTCTGATGATACATGGAAGGTATATGCGAGGATTCAGGATACCTGTCTTTATCAGCCTTCCTTTTTTTTTTTTGTTTGTTTGTTTGTTTGGTTGGTTGGTTGGTTTTGGTTTTGGTTTTGGTTTTTCGAGACAGAGTTTCTCTGTGTAGCTTTGGTGCCTGTCCTGGATCTCTCTCTGTAGACCAGGCTGGCCTCGAACTCACAGAGATCTGCCTGGCTCTGCCTCCCGAGTGCTGGGATTAAAGGCGTGTGGGCCACCACCAACTGGCCCGGTTCAGAGCACTTCTGTTAACCAGTTCAAAGGTTGTCTGTAGGGTGCTTTACATTGTGACCTTTCCAGAGTCTCTATCCCCATAATACTGTTCTGATCCAGCTGAGAACTGTACTCCTGGACTTTTTTTTTTTTAATAATTTATTTTATTTTATGAGCATTGGTGTGAGGGTGTCAGATCCCCTGGAACTTAAGTTATAGACAGTTGTGAGCTGCCATGTGGGTGCTGAGACTTGAACCTGGGTCCTCTGGAAGAACAGCCAGTGCTTTTAACCACTGAGCCATCTCTCCAGCCACCACCACCCGGACTCTTTTGTTTTTTTTAATATTTTATTTTTATTTTTATTTTGTGTGTGTGTGTGTGCATGTACGCGTGCCTGAGGCTGTGTACATGTCCCAGTGTATCCAGGAGCCCAAGGAGGTGAGAAGTGATCTCCTTGAACTGCAGTTATAGATGGTTATGAACCATCATGTAGGTCTGGGGACCAAGTCCAGGTTGTCTGCAAGAGCAGTGAATCTTTTTACGTACTGAGCCATCTCTCCAGCCCCATGCTCTGCTCCTAGACTGTTGCCGAAGGTGATTCTAGAACTAGAGAGACCCAGCTGCTCCCTGCCCCTGTGTGTATGGGAGCTGCTCCTATTGCATCACACTTACTTTTTATACTGGTTCTCAAGAAATCTTTTAGTCATCTGAATGGGAGAATGAAGCTGAGTGCCTACTACATACCCAACCTTGTCTTGTTCTAGGCTCTTTTGGACATATTTAATTTCATAGCTTTGTAGGTACTTTGCTCTTCTTCTTGCTCCTCCTCTTCTTCTTCTTCTTCTTCTTCTTCTCCTCCTCCTCCTCCTCCTCCTCCTCCTCTTCCTCCTCTTCCTCCTCTTCCTCCTCCTCCTTCCTCCTCCTCCCTCTTCTTCCTCCTACCTCTTCCTCCTCCTCCTTCCCCCTCCCTCCTCCTCCTCCTCCTCCTCTTGCTTCTTTAGACCAAGTCTCACACTATAGCCCACACTGGCCTTGAATTCAGGGCAATCCTCTAGCCTCAGCCTTTCAAATGCTGGATTTCGAGGTGTAACCTATAACATCTGAGATGTGCTTCATCCCATTTTGAGCATGAGGAAGCCTGAGTTTCAGAGAGCGTAGTACTTTGTCTCAGGGAAAAGAGCTAGTTGTTTAGAGAGTTGACCTTTCTGTTTCTAAAAGAAGAGCTTTTTCTAGGAGTGTCTTTCCTTGGTAATTCTGTGGTGGGAATGACAGGCACCGTGGTAAAGCGGGAAGAATGGTTTTAAACAGTCTTGTTCAAGCTTGTAGGTGAATGTCCCGCACCATGTGTGGGTAAAGTCAACCACGATGACCAAGTTGCCCTTCGAGGTAGAGAGCAGAGCTGGTGGGGAGAAAGGGCCCTGGAAAAGGCCAGGGCACAGCTGTTATGGCCTGGGCTACCCAGCAGAGGTCAGACTAGCTCTAGCCAGAAAAGCAGGGAGGGGGCTCCTCAGGCCGAGTTTCTCAACTACTGACTGACACAGAGGCCCGGAGAGCTCTTTGTTGTGAGCGGAGAGGGGGGCTGAACTGTGCACGGTAGGGTGTTTCACGAGCTTTGTCTTCTACCCTTACTTTTCCAGTCGGTACAGAATCCTGTGTCTTTCTGTAGGGATTCCCTGTCAGTTCCCCAAAACTCAGTCCAATTTTGACGCTAACTGCCTCAAAATAGCATCAGATCAGGGCCCAATCCCATGGGACTCTTCCTACTTCAGACTCTAATCCAAGTAATAATAGGTTGTCATCCATACTTCTGACAGATTGACTGTGAACTGGGATTCCCAGGACCACTTCCTTGAGGCTCACAGAACTCAGGGAAGTACTCGGCCTACATTTCCCATCTATGACAGTTGATAGGATGCCAGGGAACACCCAGATGGGAGACATGCATAGGGAATGGTATGTGGGCTTCTGTATCTTCTCTGTGTGGCACTTTTGTATCCTCTCTGAGGGTGCCATCCTCCAGACACCTCCATGTGTTGCCAGTCTGGAAGCTCTCCAAACCTAGTTGTCTTGGCTTCTTAATGGGTGTTTTATTACATAGACAAGAGTGGTTGTATCATTTGCCATTGGTTATCAACTCAACCTTCAGCCTCGCTCTTCTTCTCAGAAGCTGGGCTGTAGATCTGAAAGTCCACCATGTAACCACATAGTTGGTTTCCCTGGCAACTCCCTCTTCCTGTGGCTAGCCAAGAACTCACCAAGAGTTGCCTCATTAAAGCAAAAGGTTCTCTTACCACCTAGGGAATTCTATGGCATTTAGAAGCTCTATGCCAGATATTTCTATCACTCCAGAAATTATGAAGTGTTAGGAACCAACTATGATAAGAAAGATTCTCCTAGCAATCCAGTCTAAGGGTTTTAGGAGTTCTATGTCAATAATTGGGGCGGGGGGGGGGGGGAGATAACAATACAGGCATTTCTTTACCACAGTATGGGATCACAGCTTCTTCCTTCCTTCATAGGAACAGCCCGGGGTGTTGTGATTGCCACAGGAGACTCCACAGTAATGGGCCGAATTGCTTCGCTGACATCTGGCTTGACCATGGGCCAGACCCCCATTGCTATCGAAATCGAACACTTCATTCATCTGATCACCGCTGTCGCTGTCTTCCTTGGTGTCACTTTTTTTTCACTCTCACTGATCTTGGGCTATACCTGGCTGGATGCTGTCATTTTCCTTATTGGCATCATTGTGGCCAACGTGCCTGAAGGGCTGCTGGCCACTGTCACTGTGAGTAAACAAGGTGGGGGTGGCCTCTGGGCAGACAAATAACCCGAGGGGAATGAAATCAAATCGCTAGTATTGAATTTGTTGTTGTTGAACATCTTAAGGGTGGGGTGTGTATACAAGCATCAGACGCTACTTAGTTCCCAACGTGACACACTGACTTCCTCTACCCCGCACCTCTTTCTCCTCAGTCAAAGAGGAAGCTAGACGCAACAGAGAAAAAGTGCATTCTGGTCTTGGGTGAACTGACTGTTAAACTTGGCCAAATCACTTAAGATCTTCGGGCCTCAAGGATTCATTAGTTTTTAGAGAAAGATTAATTTGGAATTACGGAATCCTACTGGAAAGGACTTCAAGGTCATTTAAAGTCAACCTTTGAGCCAACACTGAATGTCCTCTATAAAAATCCATGAAAGATAATTGTGGGCTTTTTTTTTTTTTTCTGAGAATGGAGACCATAGCTCCTCCTTGGCTCAAGCCTATTTTGCTCTTGGATCACTTAGTTAAATTTACTGTATTGAGCAGAAATATGATTCCCTATATCATCCTCCTTTTCCCAACCAAAATAAGTTGATTCTCTGTCTCCTATGTTCTAGCTCCCCTTCCCCCTTTGATGCAGTCATCATGTCCCCTCAGATTCTCCAGGGAATCTTTTCCTTAACCATCCTTCCTATGACAAGATCTCAGCTCTTTGTCTCCCTGACAGCTTGTTTGGGGTACGCTCTAGTTTTTCAATAGTCTTCTTAAAATAGAAATGAGAACAACATTTAGGGGTGTGCTTGGACCAGCTTTAAAAACATCAGGACTAGTGATTATAATTCCATAAATGGAGTTCTATACTTACATATCCACAGCACAATAATTTGTTAGCTTTTAAAACAACCTTGCGTTCAGTTTATGATTAACAAAAACTTTCTGGTTTAAATGATTTCTCAAGGCTTTTTGGTACCGTGACATTCTTTCTCCATGTCATCATTCCCTCCTGCCCAAACCTTTCTGAAATTACTGGCAAAATGCCTGGTCCATACACAGCACTGTATACAATAATAAAACATTTCCTATCTATGTGGTCCCTGGAGGGACTGGAGCTGAGGAAGTGGCCCGGGATGGAAAAGAGGCTACTGAATAGAAAATCTAAACACCTCCTGGGGAAGGAGTTTGTGCTGTGAGAGTCCTTCTGGTGAAGGAAGACACTGAAATCTTGCCATAAAGCACACATCAAAATCATTTCCTCAGTATTCTTTTTGTTTTGTTTTGTTTTGTTTTGAGACAGGGTTTCTCTGTGTAGCCCTGGCTGTCCTGGAACTCACTCTGTAGATCAGGCTGTCCTCAAATTCACAGAGATCCGCCTGCCTCTGCCTCCCGAGTGCTGGGATTAAAGGTGTGCGCCACCAACCCCCGGCTCCTCGATATTCTTTATGATGGTCACAGGTGGGATTTCTAAAGACTGGGCTAGGATAAAAGGGAAATAAAAAACGATCGAATCTCCAAAACAGAATAATGTGAGTAATCCTCCCCCCTCAATCCACTCTTTCCCCTTTTGGTGGCTTTAGGTGTGCCTGACGCTGACAGCCAAGCGCATGGCTCGGAAGAACTGCCTGGTGAAGAACCTGGAGGCGGTGGAGACGCTGGGCTCCACATCCACCATCTGCTCGGACAAGACGGGCACCCTCACCCAGAACCGCATGACCGTGGCCCACCTGTGGTTTGATAAGACTGTGTATGAGGCTGACACCAGTGAGGAACATACCACCGGTGACTAGTGGCCCTGGTAGCCAGGAGTAGGGGGATTTGGGGTGGGATCCTTAGGAGCTCTAGGCAAGTAAGAGAGAGCTGGAATGGGGAATGAAAGGAGGAAGTGGTGTTTGTTTTGTGAAAGAGAATATGAATGACCTCCTGCTTCGACGACATTTGCCTAGCCTTCAACTCAATAGGTAGTTGAAGATGACCTTAAACCTCCTAACCCCTGACTCTCTCTCCAAGTGTAATCCCTCGTATTCAATTCTGTTTGTTTACAGTTCTCCCCTTCTTCTTCCCTAGGGAAAACATTTCCTAAGTCCTCGGACACCTGGTTTTACCTGGCTCGAATTGCTGGCCTCTGTAACCGGGCTGACTTTAAGCCTCATCAGGAGTCCGTTCCCATAGCTAAGGTATCAAGTGGAAGAGGGTACCTCGGTGACTAGTCTATCACTGCCCCTCTCCGCCCTTGGTGATTTTATATACCTGCCCTTCCCTCCCCATTCTGCTTCCTTGGGACCACAGGGAAATCCTATGCCCAGATGGTACACCCCTGGGGCTCATGCAAACCTTTCCTTGCAGCGGGCAACAACGGGGGATGCTTCTGAGTCGGCCCTCCTCAAATTCATTGAACAGTCGTACAACTCTGTGAGTGAAATGAGACAGAAAAACCCCAAGGTGGCAGAGATTCCCTTTAATTCTACCAACAAGTACCAGGTACAGAATTGACAAAGGAAGGAGAAGGGGTGGGGGGGGGGGGCTCGCCTGTCCCGGAAGCTACGCCTCTGCCTCCAGCTGTACTTATGAGCAGGGCAATAGCTCAGGACAGCCAGCATGCTGTCCTGACTAGGCGGAAAGCTCACTTCAAGGAAAGTGATGGTGAAGAGGGGAGAAATAGGTGATAAAGGAATTCCTAGCAGAATTTGCACCCAGGCCACCTGCAATGAAAGCGTATCTTAAGGTGCTCGCTGAGACAGAAGTAGTCATCAACGCTGGCTGGTGGGAGTCACATCGGAGTCACATACGACCATTAGTCTATACCAGTGTTTGCTGTGCCACTCTAGACAAAAGGCTGTGTCTGCAAGCCATTCTGTTTCCTTAGCCATCCAATATCCCTTTTCCCTCCATAAAGTTCTAGTGCAGCCATCAGTGAGGCAGTTAGGGGTCACCAGCACATGTCATAGTTTTCATTTTCTAAAAGCAGCGATTTATTATCCAGGGAGGACGCAGGTAGGAAAAGGAAAGGCTGAGAAATGGTCAGTGGTACAAACTGAGTACCTGTGCATGGGGGCTGAGGCAGAAGGATTACCCTGAGTTCCAGGTAAGCTTGACTTATAGTATGAGACCCTGTCTAAAAAGAAGAAAAGTCAAAATAACCCATAGAGGTAGCAAGAATCCAAGCCTAATTTGAAGAGAGGATTTCAATAGAACGTAGAGAACAGTAAGTGGCTCCCATGTCTGGAGATTGACCAGGCCAGTTTGCTCAAGCAATGGCTCCTCCAATTCCTTGTATTTCCATGAAGACCAGACAGTTGAGTGTGTGAGCAGGGTTATGAAAAAAGACTCCTAAGTCAGTTTTGCCTTTCTGTCTTCAGACATAACAAAATAACACAGTCTACATAGATTTTTTTAAAACTCAATTGCTTGTCATTTCTGATGGAACACTAAGAGATAGGTAGATCCACACTTTCCTGTCTAAATTTGTCTTACTTAGTCACTTTAATAAAATAGATCTCCCAGATCTGCAAAAAAGCTGCAAACTTTACTCCCACTTTTTTTTTTTTCCTGACACTTGGTGGCCTGGCTAACCAGACAGGAATTTCGTGGCTTGGCAGAGTGTGAGTAAAGCCTTTGGATGAATTAGGTACCTCTCTCTCCATGTGGTTAAAAATAAAAGTCAAACATATTCATGACATTGTTGGAATGTCCAACAAGTAACTATGTCCCCCAAAATTACCGTGCGAGTACCTCAGAGCTACTGAATGTCATTCAAGTGGCAGAACTGGTCTCTGTGGTACACAGTGTGTGACAGACCAAGTCTGCTGGACTCGGCTCCAGCAGGCGCTAGCTCTGGCAGACTCTGAGTGAACTACTATAATTAGCTTGCTCCAAGGGCAGAGACTCCAGTCTTTGAAAGGAATGTGTCTTACTTAGCCGTCAGTCGCTTGCAAAGCTTGGTCTCTGACCATCTCTGAAATGGAAATCAAATAGATCTAGTCTGAGCATTTCTGATTTCTCTCTCCATCTTCTTTATCTGTAATCTTAACCAAAATATATACATATATTTTTCTTTTGGCCAGGTATGGTGGTTTATGCCTTTAATTACAGCACTCGGGAGGCAGAGGCATGAGGATCTCTGTGGTTTCAAGGTCAGCCTGGTCTACAGAATGAGACCTGCCAAACAAACAAACAACACTTGTTTCTTTTTGAGGCAGTGTCTCTCTACATAGCCTGGAACTCACTCTGTAGCCCAGGCTGGCCTTGAACTCACAGAGATCCACCTGTCTCTGCCTCCTGAGGGCTGGGATTAAAAGCATGGGCCACTGCACCCAGGCAAAACACTTGTTTCTTTGCAAGGGGTGTGTGTGTGTGTGTGTGTGTGTGTGTGTGTGTGTGTGTGTAATGGATTCCATGGCCAGAGGACAACAATCTGTGGGAACTGGTCCACTCCTTCCCCTGTCAGTCAGGGATCAAATTCAGGTCTTCAGGTTTGGCCTCAAGCATCTTAATTTGTTGAGCCGTCTTATAAACCCCTATCTGTAATCCTCTATCAAGGCTTTTATTCCCTGTGACCAAGTTAGTAGGTAAGAAGTGCTTGTGCTCACCTGAGCCTTTTATTCTTTCAACAAAGATTCATTGAGCACAGAGACGATTGAGCTTTGTTAATCTTACAGCTTCCTCCTTTAAACAAGATTTTCCCTTTTAACCACTTAAGCGTATCTTGAACACAACTGATCATTCTCTGACAAGTCAGTGGTAGCCACATTTTACACGCCAGTGACTCACCCCACTCGACATCCGAGAAGTCTTGTCTGGCCTCCTTGGTGTTCCCACAGTTCCTTTCAGTTTGCTGATTCTGTCTCCAGTAGGGGCCGTAGCAGGCAGTTCTTATAAGTCAACAGAGGAACTCTACGGGTGCCTTTTCATAGAACAGAAATCCAAGGGAAAGGCTCAGTCCAAGCCAGCTGACTGCTTCCTCTGGTTGTGTGGTCTCTGCAGATTTGTGTCATGAACATATACCTTACCCTCCATCATCAGACATGCAGCCAGTAGGCAGTCTTCCTCGAGGGTGGCACCTCCTGCCTGTAGAGGAACAGTCACAGGGCTAAGTTACTTAGTTTGTGTTTCAGTTTCAAAGTTTGGCTGGGGGGGGGGGGGTGCGGGCGGTGTGGGGGTGTTGGTTGGTTTTCTGTTTGCTTGCTTGTTTGCTTTTGTTTTACAGCTATTTCCTTAAAAACAAACAACAAAACAATAAAGGAGACTGGAGAGATGGCTCTGGTTAACACTGGCTGCTCTTCCAGAGAACCCACATGACATCTCACAGCTGTAATCCAGCTCCAAGTGATCTGACACCCTCACAACAGACACACGTGCAGGCAAAACACCACTGCACATAAAAGAAAGATAAGTCATTAAAGACAAAACCTATAAAGTGGGCAAGGCAAGACATTTTCACCCTCTATGGAAGGAACTAAGGTTTTGCAGACTTGACTGAACTTAGCTGAGCTCACCAAGTAGATAAGACACGATGATTCTGGCTGTAGAACACACTGGTCTTCGAGCTCACTTGAGTCATCCAGTCAGCAAGGAATCAGGGAGAAAGGAGAGTACCCGCTTTGGGAGAATTTCTGAGAAGATACTAGATTGCGGTGCGAACTAAGGAGCTGGGCTCTGCTTGAGCCTGATTGAGGGTGCGAGGTGGGTGGGAAGCAAGCTGCCAGACTCTTAATCCTAAAAACCTCCCCCCCCCATTTTTGCTCCCCATCTCCCCTTCCCCCTCCCCCTCTGGCTCTTTCTACATGACCTCTCCCTAGATGTCCATCCACCTTCTGGAAGATAACTCCCAAGCCCATGTGCTGCTGATGAAGGGTGCTCCTGAGAGGATCTTAGATTTTTGCACCAGTTTCCTGCTGAATGGGCAGGAGTACCCTATGGACGAGGAAATGAAGACAGACTTCCAAAACGCCTACTTAGAACTGGGGGGTCTGGGAGAACGAGTGCTGGGTGAGGAGCTGGGGGGGGGGGGGGGGGGGGGGGGGGACTTTGAGGGAATGCCATCAAAGTGGCCATGTGTGGGCTGAAAAGCTTACGGTATTAGCGTGTGTGGCAGGAGTCACAGAGTGGGGAGTGACTGCTGGGCCCTTCTTCTCTCTCCAGGGTTCTGCTTCTTGAACTTGCCTAGCAACTTCTCTAAGGGATTCCAATTTAATACAGATGAATTAAATTTTCCCATGGAAAATCTGTGTTTCGCGGGCCTCATATCCATGATTGACCCTCCTCGAACTGCTGTGCCTGATGCTGTGGGCAAGTGTCGAAGTGCGGGGATCAAGGTAAATCCCTGCCCTCCCCAAAAGCCCCTCATCTGTCACGAGTTGGAGCAGCTAGCAGAAAGCTCGGCCCAGAGTAGGTGCCGAATAGTCTTGGCTTCACTGATTTCTGCCTCTTTGAGCTTGGGAGATGTCTAACCGGAAGTTTCTTCCAGAAGCCTGGTTCACACTGATTGTTAGAATCACCAGGGAAGCTTGAAAACTTGAAGCTAGTGAACCCGAGCGGTGGCGCGGAGGCTAGGGGCGCCGCCCGTGGTCCCGGAGGTCCCGGGTTCGAGTCCCCTGATGCATACATCTATGCATCGAAAAAAAAAAAAAAAAAAAAACTCGAAGCCAAACCCCAGGATAGCTCTCAGGTATCAATGCTTCAAACGTTTTGGGAAATTCCAATGAGGATACAAGTTTGAAACCACCGTCAAGCAGAGCTTCTCAGACCAGTGTGTGAATCTTCAATCTCTCTCTCTCTCTCCCTCTCTCCCCACCTCCTCTCCCCTCCCCTCCCCTCCCTTCCTCTTATCTTGATTCAGTAGATCTAGGGCCTCTGGAGGTTGTACCTTTTGAACAAGCTCCTGTACCATGCTACTACTGCCCTGCCGACTGTAAGAGGAGCTAATGTTGGGATGGATGGTAACACTGTGAGGCTAAGGGGCCTGGTGGCTAGAGCAGGCAGCAGTGAGCATGAGCCATAGAAAGCTGGGGAGCTCTCTATGGGTCTGACTTGCAGTGAGCAGCTGCAATAACAGATAAAAACCTCTGATCCTCAAAGAGCAACTAGAAACTAAGAGTGAAACTCCACTATAAAGCAACCCACAGGTGCGAAGTCTTGGATGAGGTGGAGCTTGGATTTCACAGGAAGGCAGCAATGGAATTTTTCCAATTCTGAAGACTCTGTATTCATAGTTCTAGGTCAAAGGCTTATATCTTTTTTTAAATGTCGATTGAATGAGTGGTTGTGTATGTATCTGTACGTATGTGAGTGTGAGAGCACACTGCCATGATGCACATGCATAGTTCAGAGAAAAATCTTTGGGAGTCAATTCTTTCTTTCCACCTTGGGGGCTTCAGGATTTGAACTCAGGTTGTCAGGCTTGTACAGCAAGTACTTGTACCCACTAAGCCATCTCACTGGCCCAAGACTCATATCTTAACAGATTAGATACTGGCACCTGCTGCTCATACCTTATATTCTGGATCACTTGCATCCTCCAGACTTGGGAAGAGCTGGCTAGAGCAGAGGAGTAGGAGGCACTGTAGGGGATAGGTGCTCTCAGCTGGAGCTGCTCTTACATCCGACCTGTGACTGCTGACAATTTGTCTAAGAGTCGTCCTGAACAATGCTTAGTTAAATAATGGTTCACTGGAGTGGAAACTAAAGGAATGATGTGGGAAATTATGATGCATCAGTTTTTTAATCTCACCACCTTGTAAAACCTCCAAAGCAGTCAGTTCTTGTGGAGATGGCATTATTACAGAACATCTCCACAGAAGAACCAATGTTGATGTTTCCTCAAAGTGCCATAAGCCAGCAACCCATATCATGGAAGGAGGCATTCATCTGAATTTTCTGAGCTTTGAGGTAGACTGTTAGAATGAGGAATAACAGTATGAATGTAGGCAGCAATTTATCTCACCTGGGGATTTGTGGACCTCTTTGGCAAGAAGAAAGCTACAGGTATGCCAACAGATGGGAGGCCCGACTAGAGAGCAAAGAAGTAATACAGGTCAGGATGTCCCACAGGTCAGGATGTCACCACAGCCTGAGGTACAGCCAGTTCATTATAGTTTGTGAGGACTCCTAGCGCTAGCCATGAGCTAGGAGGCCTCAGTGCTGTGTGGCGAGCCCTTGTTTGGGGCCTGTTTATAGAACTTGCTATAGTCATGTACCTCTTTCTGGACTCTAACCCGATGGGAAGTTGGCAGACTCAATGAGGAATCGTGAATCATTCTCTCTCCCAGTAGGGAAGTATAAGACAGAAGGATAGCATCATCTTTCAAAATGTACAAAATGTAACAGACATGTAGGAGCTTGTTCTGAAGTCAACCCTTCCAGAGCCACACCCCCCCCCCACAAAGCAATGGTGATGCAGAACTGATGACTGCCACAGACGACTGAATAAAAGAAGTCATATAATTGTCGCAGGACCCCAAAGGCTTTTACAGGGAAATGATGGAAGGATTAAGCAGGTAGCCGTACACCCATCACATTTGAAATATACGTGATTTTAAAACACTAAAAAATACTTCCATTATATTAATTACTAAGACCAGTAGAATGAAGATACTTGGCACATTACAAGCCTGGTTCCCTCTACAAAGAAGTCAGGCTTTGAAAGCTGTCCCAGGGATATAGTTTCCTTCCCAACATTTGAAGTTTCTTCCAGATGGTCTGGTCTAGGGGAAGAGGGTAGACGGGAACACAGGGTAGCTGGTACAATGGTGTGGGGACATCAGAGGGATAGGCAGCACCAACATGTTGGGAATTAAATTCTTCCAGAACTTGAATTCCAAAAGCAGTTGGATACCCTTTACTTCAAAGGGAGCTATTCTCTGTGGAACTGCACTTTTATTATATGAGTGTATCTCATACATGAGTGTATGGGTGTTTAGTAAAATTGTGTCCAAGGAACTCGCTCTTGAAATAGCATTGTAATTTTTATTTCTCTGACTTGGTGGTATGGCGGAAGCCACTGGACAACAGTCCATAAAATGATCAAACATGGTGGGATACTAGGAATGTATGAGGTTGACAGCCGGCCTTGGGAAGCAGGTCCCAGGCGACTGTTGATAGGCCACCTGGAAGCTTTCATTACACTGTCACCCAGAATTGCATCGCTAAGGGCTCAGTCTCAGTCACATGGAGACAGTCCTCTCATAGTTCCTTTGTAGATCCTCACCACCAGGCAGTGCACAGGCCAAGCTCCCGATGATCCGCTGTCCCGTCACTAGGCTGAACAGCCAACATCAGGGTTTGGCGAACCGACTCAGTGCAGTCTCACCAAGTCTTTGATAATCACAGCTTAGATCTCTTCTTCCATCAAGTCAGGGGTGCTGGCGTTTCAGAATGATGGGGGTTCTTTAAGGAAAACCACTTCTGTGCACATTTCCATGCTTTGAAAACAACTGGACCTTTGTTCCTGAAAGCAGTGATTTGTGTTTGTTCCTTCGTTTGTTTATTTTTGCTTTGTCCGTGTTTTACTTATCTCTCCCATCAGAGCTTGAAAAATTATATGGCTGCCTAGAGGACAGCTGGGAACCTTGAGAAGGAGCTCCCGGGTAGCCAGCCCTTCAATCCTCATTCCGTAGCTATTAATGGCTTGTTAAGTGCAGGCCATGGTAGTGGGGTAAAGTGCATATGCACGTCACCCTCACAAAGCTCTCAGTCCGGTGGGGAAGAGATCACCACAGAGAGAAGCGCTCAGTGGTAGCACATGGAAAGAACAGAATGCTGTGACGGCGTAGAACACAGGAACCTCATCTTCGGGTAGGAATGGGATACCGTGAGCTTCCAAGTGGAAAGTGCAGGACAAGGCAAGGCTCTGTATGCATCGGCGGGCCTTGGTGAAGCTTTGCTAGGCAACAGATTATTCCAGACATTCCTTCATATTGGGTATGTGTTTCCCTGTTGATGTTTAAAGTTGCAAACAGCTTCTGGAAAAATTGAACGAAATTCTGAATTTTGCCGTATTTCCAACTCACTGACTTCTTCCTGGGCAACATAGAACCTGAAGGATCTGTGCCACATCAGCTGACATCCCTGCCTCCCTCCAAGGACTGACACCACAGTAGCCCTGCTCTTGACCTGTGTGAATTGTGCTTGGAATTGAGCTACTAAATGGGCTATTACTTGGGGGATGAAGGATCCAGATCTTATCCAAAACATTCTCCTTTTCCTTCCTCCTCCCAATCCAGGTAATCATGGTAACAGGAGATCATCCCATCACTGCCAAAGCTATTGCCAGAAGTGTGGGCATCATTTCAGAAGCCAATGAGACAGCAGAGGACATGGCTGCTCGGCTTAATATCCCTATCGATCAAGTCGATCTCAGGTGAGACCCCCAAATAACTCAGACCTGACATTTCACCTTCCATCCTCAGCTTGTCCCATCAAAAACCACTTCCCCAAATTCCTGGAGTCTCCTTCAGCAAGTAGGATTGTGGGATGTACACTCTACCAAATAAAATATAACAGAGAAGTAACTTAAGTGATTAGGTCACTGAGTTTTCAGAGGATACAGGAAAAGAAATAGAGCCTAAGGAAGGAGTAGTTGACAAAGGGGGATAAGTGGGATGAGTCAATTTTAGGACAGTTCACGTTGAGGACCAGGAGGCTGGGTGGGAAGGAAGCCAGAACTTACGGGTTCAGCAGAGAACACTGGAACCTGGGGTGAGTCCTCAGCACTCTGATCCAGCCTTTGGAAACTCCTTCCCTTAGATCTATAAAAGCCATTGTAGTGCACGGCTCAGAACTAAAGGACATGAACTCAGAACAGCTGAACCACATTCTCAAGACCTACAAGGAGATAGTATTTGCTCGGACCTCTCCTCAGCAGAAGCTCATCATTGTAGAGGGCTGTCAGAGACTGGTAAGGGAACCAAGGCCCCTTGGGCAACCTGGCAGAGGCCAGCCGAAAACCCAGCAGGGGAACAGGTGGGCTGGGT